>JANHGB010058308.1:0-10365 GCA_026283785.1 Coracopsis vasa | reverse complement strand
CACAGAGTGAGGACCAGCACGGAATCATTCACACACTGCTATGGTGCCAGGGGACCCCACGCTCCTGCCAGCAACAAACACTCCCATTTGTTTGTCTAGGAGCTGGGATAAATCAGTCCTGCTCCAGCCTGGTGCCTACACTCAGGTGATGGACACTGGCTGCCCCATGCCTGGGAACGTGCTGGCCCTGAATTTGCTGTCTCTAGCTCCCAACTTGTCCCTGGGTTGTTGTTGCTTCCATTCTGCGTTGGCCAGGGGAGAGTGGGGCTGGAAGGGTTTGAAGATCCCAGTGGCTGGGATCAGGGCCGAGCGGGCGCTCATCCTGCCAGTGCTGAGCATGGCGCTTTATAAATGGGATTTTGGGAGCCATCTGTTTAAAAGAGGAGGCAATGAATTAGGGGGAGATGAGAAAAATGCTAAGGCCGGGTGGTTTCTCAGAATGAGCCGAGCTTTGCGGGACGTAAAAGATGAATAACCTCCCCATGTGTTCAATATTCATGAGCTCCCAGCTGTAGTGAGCAGCTCAGTGCTGATGGGGACAGCCCCATCACCGTGTCCTCCTGCCAGCACGCTGCTGGGACCTCTCCGTGGCTGTCACGAGTTGCAGGGACACAAAACACCCTCAAGGATGCTCCTGTGGCCGCATCTCTCCTGCATCCCGGTCCGGCCTGGTTGGTGCGCAGCTCCCTGACCCGCATCGGAGGCAGGTTGCTGCTAATTGATGTTTCCTTCCTCTGTAGTTTGATGAAAGGCTCTGGCGACACCGAACTGATTAAAACATCAAGGGAAGGCCCCCGCTCTTGCCTTTGATTTGTCTCAAGGGATGATTGCTGCTCTGCTCGACCAGCCAGCCCAGCCGGCGCGGGTGACCCTGCTCTGTCCCATCCTGATGCCTTTGGGTTGCTTCTGGGCACCCTTCCAGCCTCACCAGCCACAATGGCAGCACCATTGGGCTCCCTCCTCACCAAGCATCATCCTGTGGCCTCTCTGCTTCTTTCTCAGCCGTGGCTCTGCTCCCTGCACTGACCAGAGCAGGGCTCAGCCTCATCTCCCCCTGCCTGCAGGCTGGCGGCCATGGAATGCCGGCTGCAGCCCCACACGCTGGGCAGGGGCCACGAGTGCCTTTGCCCTCCTCCTTCCACTGTTGCTATTTCACTTTCTTGCTTTTCACCCCCAGGGACTTTCTCTGGGGTTTGGGCCAATTTGCATACATTTTAATCTATAAAAAATTAAGCGGCGCTGGCTGCTGCTCTGAGTCAGACCTCCCCGTCCTGAATCTTAAGGAGCTGAATAATTTTCCACTTTTGCTGAGATGTGAGGAGTCTGATTCATGTTCATCTCATCACCTCTCATTAGAGAAGCGGGCTGGGGGCTCGGGGTGGGGGGGGTGGGGAAGAGCCTTCTCGAACCTTCCTAGCAGCCCCCAGCCACACAGTGTGGCCGTGCGGGAGCGGAGGAGCCGTCCTCTCATTCCTGGAGGTGAGGGACCATGGGATTTGGGTGCTGGCTGGATCTGCTCCATCTCCTGACAGTCCCCAGCTGTGTCCTCAGCTCTTGGGACATCGCACGGGAGATGCTCAGGCTGTATGTGGGAGGTGGGGATGGCTTTGCCCTCTCTCCGGGGGTGCTCCCAGTGGAGCTACTCCCTTGTTCCCGTCCCCGGGCGCTGACGGATGGGCCGGAGCTGTTAATATTCAGCACGCTCCACCATTTCTCCACCTTCTGCCATCTGCCCAGCTCTGCCCACCATTTCTATTCTTGCCACCGACGTAACGCTCCCAGCCTGGCGCTCGAGGGGGGAACGCGCGGGACCCTGGTCCCCAGCCAGCACCGGGTGCTGCTGCGGGGTGATGCTGTGTCAGGGTGTTCTCCCCCCCTGATGTGGCCTCTTCACCCCAGCCCCATGTCACTGTCAAGGGGGACTCCATTGGCATCGAGCTGCAGCCTCTGGTGTGACCTCGGAGTAAATGAGGAATTAGCATCTGGTTTAAGCAGCCCCTTCAGGCTCAGGGCTTTGTCATCGCAATACCTGCTTTCATCCGTGAAGTGCCACGGCAGCTCCCTGGGAAGGCAGCCAAGCTAATAATCCCCCCAAATGGTGCCCAAAAATACCCACAAAGGTGGCACCTTTAAATCATGCCAGAGCCTCAGCTTTGCCACCTCGTGCCCCTCAACCAGCCAGTGGTTGCCAAGTGGGCTCAGACTGGAGCACCGGGATGTTAGAGCTGGGGTAGGGGAACAGCACCAGCTTCATTCAGTGCTTTTCCTTGCCAAATGCCAGCTAAGCACTAGCTGGTCCTGGAGAACACCCAGCTTGGCCAAACTGACACCCATGGGTGATATAGCCAAGCACAAGCTAGGATACAGGGGGCTGGGGGCTCAGCCAGCCTGGTTGGCACAGCTGGGGATGCCAGCATGGCTGGTCTGCCCATCCCAGTGGCTCCGGTCCTCAGGGCTGGCTGGTGGGAGCGGTGGCAAGGCGCTGTACCGGGTCTCCCTCTGCTCCTCTCCCCGCTGGAGCATTAGGAAGCTGGCAGCGTATTGTTTGATGAGCAGATAATCCGCTGAATTGCAAACAGCTTTACCCAATTGAAGAGGCGGATTACTGCTCTCCAGCTTAATCATGTTGACATCTCAGAGAGTGGCCACTGCTTGTCCTCTTCAGCGCATGGCGAGAGGCTCGATGGCAGCGCGGGGTCCCCCGGTAGCGATGCCCGCTGTGGGGCAGGACATGGGCTGTGGTCCCACAGCCTCCCTCACTGTTGTTCCTCCCCACAGGTTCACCAGCGCAGAGGCAGTGGTGATGGGCGACGTGACCTATGGTGCGTGCTGCGTGGATGACTACACAGCCCGGGCCCTGGGTGCTGACTTCTTGGTGCACTATGGACACAGCTGCTTGAGTAGGTGACACTCGCCCTGGGGCTGTGCTGAGGCAGCCATGCGTGGTGGCACTGCAGAGGCTGCCACCATGCAGCACAGAGCGGCTCCCCGCCCTGCTCAGCGCCAGCTCGGAGATGTGGTGCCAAGGGCTAATCCCTTCCCAAAGGGATTTCTGTTCTCCAGCCTTGGTTGCTGGCTTTGGATGGGGCCATGCTGGCTGGGTGGCTGCCTGCGGGCTGGATTTTGGGGGCAGCAGGGCTTGGTGTGCTCAGCCATGCACTGCCGCAGCGTGCACATCGCAGCGCTGTGCCCAAGAGCAGAGCAGCAAGGCCATGGCTTGGCAGGACCCTGCTCATCCAGGTTTTGGGACTGCTCTGGCCCCCTGCCCTGCAGCTCCGGGCTTTGTGGGATGTTGGGAATGATGATAAAGGAGAGCAATGTGCTGGGGATCCCGCTCATCCCGAGCTGGGGAAGGCAGCTTTGCGGGTGCAGCGCAGGCTGGGCGGGGAAGGGAGGAGGAGGCTGTGTGCTCCCCAGGCGGACAGTACTCTGGATCCAGTTGCCATGGAAACTGCGCTGCTGTCCCAGATGCTGCTAACTTTGAAGTCCACCCAGGATGGAATCAGCCCAAAAATAACAATAAGGCGCTCTGGGTTTTAAGGTGGATCTGCAGAATTGTCATAGCGAGCAGCAGGAGAGCGCATCCCTGCTGCCACCACGCTCCCGGCACCTGGCAGCCCTCCTGGACGTTTATGGGGCCGTATAAATAGGTTTGAAGAATCACATCAGGCTCTGGATGAAATAGTGACTCCCCAGCTGAGAACTCTGTCCTAAAAGCTTTGTCGGCGTGAGCATTTGCAGTGATAAATATCTGTGCTGGGTGCTTTGTTATGGAAGGCGGGTTACGGGCACCACTGGAACAGGGACTATAAACCCTCTAGTTTGTAGCCTGCTCTTCATGAATGAACAGTGGAGAGGAGCCCTATCTAGTGGTGCTTAGGAGTGTGTCAGTGCAAGAGCTGAGCTGTTCCAGAATACAGGAGTCACATCTGGAGCTGCGCCTGTCCCCAGCTCAGCCACTATCCGCTGCTTATGGCTACATGGTCCTTGCCTCCACGGGGCTGAATGTGTCCCAGGGTGCCCACAGGGTGCTGGGCTCCTTTTGGGCTGCCCATGGTGCTCCTGTCACCGATGGTGGGACATGTCCCCATGCAGCACACCAGTGCTTGCCCTCTCCCTCCCGGCCCCACGTGCCCCGCGGGAGGGAGTAATTTGCACTTAATTGTGATCAGGCGAAGAGCGCCAAAATGGGAAGTGAGCGCGGAGCCATGGATCGATGTGGACTCTGTGTACTTTAATTATTCACTTAATCGTGGTGACAGAGGCTTCTTAGCACCGGGGGTAATTAGATTTGTGTTCATTGATTCCCCAGGCTGCCATTATCCAGAGAGAAACGAGCAGGTGCTCTCCATGGCTCCCATCTGCACGCTCTGCCTGGGGTGTCAGCATGGGCAGAGGGGTGGCACAGAGCACCCTGGGGAAGTTGGGGCACAGGGAGCCCCACAGACGTGCTTTATCCCCCCAACTGCAGGTAACAGCAGCCAGGGGCTCACCAGGACCCTGGGTGTACCCCACACTCACACCCTTTCTCTTCCTCTCTCCAGTTCCCATCGACACCACGCAGGGGCTGAAGATGCTCTATGTGTTCGTGGACATCAAGATCGACACATCCCATTTCCTTGAGACCATTCGCTTCAACTTCCCAGCAGGCGCCTCCCTGGCCCTCGTCAGCACCATCCAGTTTGTCTCCACGGTGCAGGTGAGATGGGGGCACCCGGGCAGTGCAGGGTGCAGGATGAGGCTCGTGTCTTCCCCCACCTCGACCCTGCTCTGTCTCTGTGGCTGGAGCGGCTGCCCCAGGGTGCTGGTGGTGCTGGTTCCCCTCTGTCGAGTGGCTGCCATAATCTGCTGCTGCTGTAATGTTGATCAAGTACTTTATAATAACTCTGATCAATGTTTCATGGCGGCACCCTCCCTGCCTCCCCCGGGAGCTGCTCTGTAAATGTCAGGGCAGGCAGTGGAGCACTTGGCATTTTGATGCAGTGCCGGCAGCGGCAGGGGAAGCTCCGGAGGGTCTGTCTGTCTGCCCCTGAATAGCCAGCTGGGCAGGACGGGAGGAGATGAATGAGCCTCCCGAGCCATGTCTATCTAAACACGGGGCTATCGAAGCGTTGAGCATATTCTCTTGTCTTTAATTGATATGTTGGCTGAGCCTTGCTGAGCATTTTGGCTGTGCAGGACCATTACCCAGCCGGGTGCTGCTCTGAGCTGACCGGTTCCCCTCCACTGCCGCTGTGCTGAGGCACAACAAGTGCGACTGCCAGGGCTGGGGTATCCCTAGCAATGCCAGGGATCACCAGTCTCAGCCACACTCAGTGCCATGGCCTGTCCTTTGCTAACCCCACATCTCCCATAGGCAGCAGCACAGGAGCTGCGCTCCCAGTACAAGGTGTGTGTGCCTCAGTGCAAGCCACTGTCCCCAGGGGAGATTTTGGGCTGCACATCACCACGGCTTGCCCAGGACACAGACGCCATCGTGTAAGTACTTGAGGTCCCCCAGGATCCTCCTGCCTGTACCCCCTGCCTGTCCATGGAGTGAATCTAGGGGGACGTCCATGGGCATGGATGGGCCCCCTCCATCTCCCTGTGCTGCTCGGAGTGGTGTGTGCTCGTAGCACAGAGGAAATAATTGAGTCGTATATCAGAATAGATAATAGATGGAAGGGCAGGTGGATAATTGGAAAAGACAAATGGCCGGGGCCCAACATCACGGCAACATTAATTTTATTTAAGGACAGCAAATTAGAGGGAGCACTTCGCTTCCTATCACCTAATTATTTTAGGTAATGGAAATGCTTAATGTACTGTGAATACAGTGTGCTCCAGAATAAATAAACACAAGGACTCCACCCTTGGGGGGAGCCGGGGAGCCCAGGTGTGGGTTTGGGAATGCTGAGCCCAATGCTGAGCAGTGCTGGTGCATTCCCAAGCATGGCCGTGCGGGAGACGGGATTTAGCATTGCTGGGCATGGGATCGGGGGGGTCTTCGGCTTCACCCTGAGCCACACCAGTGCCAAGGGAGAGGTGCTGCTTTCCCTGTCTCTGAAGGGTGTCAGAGCAGGCAGGGCTGGGCAGGCTGGCACTGCATTGGTAAGAGTGGGTCATTCCCAGTGCCAGTGGAGCTGTGGTGCTCAGGTGCATGCGTCTGCTGTACCTGCATCCTCCCCATGTTGTTATTTTCTTCCTCCCCCCACGTCTCTGGGGCTAACTTTTGCAGACAAATTAGCTTTGATCTCCCAAAATGTCATTCTCCAATTAAGGGCAAAATCTAGTCAAGTTTTACGTCTGAATTCATTTTCCAAGCCCTCACTCCATTAGGGCAGCTGAATGAAAGGCTTTGAAATGTAATTGCTGACTTGAAATCTGATTAGAAATGGAAGCAGCAACATCTGGAACCAGACATTGAGATGGAGCAGCTCCTGGCCACCAGGAGCATCCCTCTTCATTTCTCCCACCCCAGCCCACCAGAGGGCTGCATGGAGATGGGGAGCTGTGCCCACTGCCCTGTATCCCAGTGCCGGAGCTTGCATTCCCAGCATCTCCACACACTGTGGCTCGGGAAACGAGCAGGCACATGGATGGGGGCTGCTGTTTAATGTGTGCCATAGCTTTTCCTTCCCTCTTGGCAGGTATTTGGGCGACGGGCGCTTCCACTTGGAGTCTATCATGATTGCCAACCCCGGGATACCTGCCTACAGGTACGCACAGCCCACGGGTACCACTCTGGTCCCCATAGTGAGGAGCATCCCAGTTTCCCCAGCATGCCAGGGACCAGTTCTCCCCACCATCCACCCGACAACCACCCCAAACCTGAGGGCTGAGCTGCAGGCAGGGGCACAGGCAGGCCAGGGGTGAAGAGGTGCAGTTGGGTGATGAACACCAGCCATTTACTCCGCCTGAATATAAACATTTTGACAAGTACCTGTGAAAGCTCGTGGAGGTGCAGCCATTAAAGCCCTGGCTGCTGCAGGCAGAGGCCATAAAGTGCGATGATGAGGCTGCTGAAAGCAGATGAAATATCAAGAGTGAAAGGCTGGGGCCATTTGGTGAAATCTGAATTTCCTAGTAGGTCGTTTGTTACTAACGGGAGGCGCGCGTCAGGTTTATAGCGCTTGGTGAGGCTGCCGAAACCCGAGTGGGATTTGATTAAAATTCTCCTCGTCAAACAAAGCAACAAATCAAAGATTTCTTCATAATTGATGAGCTGGGATGAGGGGGAGCTGTGCACGGAGCTGAGCGTGGAGCCCAGGCTCTGCCAGGTTGGGGGGCTGAGGTGGGACACTCGTCTTGTCCCCTTCTCTACCCTGAATGAGCTGGCTGGGCTCTTCAGCAGCCAAAGGGAGAGATGCTGGTAGGGGGCAATCAGTGCTAATGAGGGGAGGGTATAATTTGGGGCCAGCATGGAGGGAAGGGGTAGGTGATGGGGTATGTGTGAGCCTGGCTCTGCTTTGCAGGTATGATCCCTACAGCAAGGTGTTCTCCCAGGAGCACTACAGCCACGAGCGTATGCACCGTGCTCGGCAGGACGCCATCCGCACCGCCGCCAGTGCCCGCTGCTGGGGGCTCATCTTGGGCACCTTGGGGCGGCAGGGCTCCCCCAGCATCCTGCAGGTACCAGCCCCTTCCCCATGGACACTGGGCATTGCCCCTGGAAGGGGAAAGAATGGTACCACTGACACACTGGCCTCTGTTGGGGTGTGGGTAGACCTGGCAGCCCATTGCTTGCCACTGGCCCCTAAGCTGAGCAGGCAGGGCAATTAGCAGCTGATGAAGAGCTTGTTAAACCTGCCCCTTGCTGGGGAGAGCTGGCCAACCCTGGAGACCCCCCTGCATGGGCAGCTTGGCAATTAATTCCCTGGATTTGCTTTAATTGGATGAACTTCCAAGAGGGTTCACTATCCCGGCTCAGCCATCACACTGGCACTTTCAGGTGAGGAGAGTTCTGCCCCATGGGAGTGGGGTGCCCTAAGCCCAAGTTTTTGGGGACCTGCAGGTGAGATTTGGGGCAGTGCAGGAGGAACCAGTGGGCAGAATTGACTGGTGAGGGCCCAGCAGCTTCTGTTCTGCAGCAGCAGGACACAGGCATGGCAGGGGCTGGCTGGGCACAGGGTTGTATAGTGCCAGCTCCGGAGGACAAGGATGTCCCTGGCCCTTCCTGGGTCATCTTCCTCCTCCTCCCATAGCTCCTGGCCGCAGGCAGCCCCGGTAGGTGGTCAGCCCAGGGAAGGCAGCTGCTAATGAGAACAGATTGTTGTCATTGAGCTGTAATTACTTCATTAGGCTGAGGTACGCACTGGGGAGAGCTGGGATGGAGCTGGAGCCATGGCCACTATCCCTGTCACTGCGCCTGGCCTGCAACTGCCGTGGGGATGAGGCTGTGGGGCAGAGCTGGGACACACAGAGGATCTGATGGCCAGGAAGGGGCTGTTGGGGGCTTGCCAGGGACATTTCTCTGGGCTCCCCTAACCCTGTGGTGCCTTTTTCCCTCCTGCAGCACCTGGAATCGCGTCTCCATGCCCTGGGTCGGCCCTTCATAAGGGTGCTGCTGTCTGAGATCTTCCCCAGCAAGCTGCAGCTCTTCCCTGATGTGGATGCGTGAGTGCTGCTGAGCCCCCTCAAACTCCCTTCTGCTGGGGTCCCCAGGGTGCCTTATCCCTGTCCAGGACTCTGATTCCCATTGGAAGGTGTCCTGCTGGTGCTGTGCACCCCTGTCCTTGCTATGCAAGGAGAGGATATGGATGTCCTTGGCAGGGTGGCTTTGGAACAGTGGGGACTTCACTCCCTGCCTGCTCAGCTTCCTTCCAGGGGGCTGCTGCAGGAGTTCTTTGTGGCTTCTTCATCCCAAAATGCTCATCCCCATTTGTTGCCATGTGTTTCCTTTCCAGGTGGGTGCAGGTAGCCTGTCCCCGCCTCTCTATTGACTGGGGAGAAGCTTTCAGCAAGCCCCTGCTGACACCCTACGAGGTGAGGACCCCCAAAACAGGCTGTGCCATTGGGATTCCCGATCTCATGTGAAACCAGTGGGATTCCCAGTGCCATGAGCTTTGCTGCAGCAGTGCCCTGCTCAGCACACCAAGCTGGGACTGCTCCTGGACTCTTCCTGTCCCCTCCACAGGCCATGGTGGCTCTCCAGGACATCGAGTGGCAGCAGCCTTACCCCATGGACTTCTATGCCAGCCAGTCGCTGGGGCCATGGACGGTGAACCACGCTGGCACACAGCCCTTGCGCCGCGGCAGGGTGGCACAGGTGAGCAGCACGGTGTCACCGGGTACCCTCCCCATCCCTTTGCCATCTCTCTTGCATCTCTTTGCCTCTTGGTGGCCATATGGGGTGGAAGGGACGGATGCTGGGAGCACCAGCACGGGTTGAACACCGGTCCTTGGACGGTGCTGGACGGTGCACGGTACCATACAGTGTATGCGGTACAGTGCCTCACGGTGCCCGGTGCCATGTGCCAAAAGCGCCACCCCGTGGCTTCATTCGGAGTGAACAGTAACGGGGCCGGTGCCAGCCCGGTGGGGAGGAGGGGACCTCGAGTCCCTCCCCCAGTCCTTACCGGAGTGTGCACCCATCTGGCTCCACGGCCCCCCAGGAGGGGGGATCCCCTCCAGTCGTGCCCTCTGGGGCGCTCTGGGCTGAGCACAGGCAGGCTCATTACAGCTCAGATCAGGGTTGGGGACTGCTTCTGACTCCAATGTCTCTGCTGCAGGGGAAGCCACCCGTGTCCTCCTGCCCAGTGGAGGACGGGCAGAGCACCAGTAAGGAAGGGCAGAGCATCAGCACCCCAGCAGCCTCCTAAGCACAGCCTGCACCCCAGCCTGCTGTCGCCATGTTCCCGGACCCAGCATGGGCACAGCGGGCGGCACCATCTTTCCCCCCTTCCTCGACGGTAAGGACCCCTGGGGGCTGCCGATACCGGCACCGGGATGGATGGGGTGCACCATTGACGGTACCTGGATGACGGTACCATGGACGACCCTTCCTGCACGGCCGTTCCGCGCCGTAGGCTGTGCCCGCGGTCGCACCGGGGGTCCCGTCCCATCCCGCCCCACCGGGGCCACCTCGCCGCTCCCCCGGCATCCTTATTCGCTCCGCGACCTCCCACCAGGAGGGGGCGCGCTGGCGCATCACCGCAGAGCCGCTCTATTCCTCCGCGCCGTCCAATGAGCGCGAAGCTTTTCGGCGGGAAAAGGGGCCGAAGCTGCCGGAAGTGCCTCAGTTGGCTTCCGGCGGCGGTGGGAGCCATGTCGGAGCGGAGAACGCTGCGGCTGCTGGCGCTGCACGGCTACCGGCAGAGCGGGCCGCGGTTCAGGCAGCGCACAGGGGCGCTGCGCAAGGCCCTGCGGGGCCGCGCCGAGCTGGTG
>JANHGB010058303.1:0-10115 GCA_026283785.1 Coracopsis vasa | reverse complement strand
GCCAGGCAGCGCCCTCGGTGGTGCTCGACGCAGCTGAGCGGGCCAGGCGGGGCCGCGGAGCTCCGGCTCCAGCCCGCCGACTCCTGTGAATGCACCTACCCGGGACAGGCGGCGAGGGCTGCCGCAGGAGTTCGGCGGCTGCCGCCCCACCGATCCCGCCGAGTTCTGAACGTCAGGATCACTGTATTCATTTTCAGGCAAGCTTTAATGTAATTGGGGAGCAGGAGAAAACAAAGAATCAAAAGAAGCAAAATCCCTGTAGCTTCGATGCCAAGTATCTTAAATGAAATTTAAAATCGATGCATATGCTTTCCTACGAAAAACCATTAAAGACATACAAATAAAATGCCTGTTCCTCTTGGAGTGTTAGCATTTCCAACTTCTTTAATCTGCCGTAGTACAAACACATCACAGCACGTGTTACAGGGTGAGGGAGAATCTTTGTAAGAGAGGAGCTACTTTATTAGAATAGAAATGTTATTTTGTTATTCAACTACTCTATTTGCACAAATTACTTCCAGTATCTAATAGTATGGGTCTACATTCCATTTTGGATTATGGTTTCCTATTTATACTTGCCAAAAGGCAAAATCTCTTTAGTGAATATAAATCACCTCATACATGATACTAACTTATTTTCCAACCCAAGACAGCCAGTGTCAGAAAGCAATCAGAATTAAAAATTTATTTATCAAAGTGGGGTTTTTTTTTGTAATTTAAATTTATTTTTGTAATTTAAAATTACAAAATATTCATTCAATTTTGCCCTATTTGCCTACAACATTACATCTTATTTTAATCATATGGTAGTGTCTGTTAGTTTAGTAAGAGATGAGTTGCCTTCAATCACATTATCACGCTGGGCAAATTAATAAAAATACATCTTAAAGAAACTCCCTGTGAAAGAACTTCTAATGAGAGAATCATTTAATCTGTTTCCTTGCAATTCAGGTAGATCAACATATAAAACCTCCCTTTACCTTACACACTACGGTAACAACTAAGTAGTTATCACAGAAAGAAATTCAAGAATTAAAGCAGGTATCACCACTTATTTTGGGAAACATGGGAAAAACTATTACCATGATTTCAATTCCAGAAAGATACTTAAATAAAGGAGGATTAAGTTAATCTCAAATATTTAAGTAACGTTTTCCACTTTTTAAGTTGTTGCACATGCAAGAGTCACTATGGCACCTCAAGCTGATCACCTTGGAGAACTCACTTTTCCCAGGAGAACAAACTGCGAAACTAAGGTATTTAAAATAAAAATCTTCACCAAAAAAACAGTCAGGCTTCAAGTTCAATTGAACTCCTTGACTTGATCATTGCAAAGTAGCAATACTGCCATCAAAATGACTCATTGCTGCGGAAAGGGTGGAGGCAGCTAGTATATCACCTTCCACAGACTACCACAGCACAACTGCACTGTACAAGAGAAGCTGACGTACAGAAAGCTAATGGAATATTTAGACCTCCACCTGTGTTTTAGGGATGTACATATGTTTTTCCATACATCAGTCTCTTACTGAAGGAGCCTGGCAGTGAACTGCAAGTCAGACAGCTTGTCTGTACAGACAACAAACAGCTTACAGCCTAGGCAAACCCAAGGTAATTAATTTTACAACATATTATCCTAGATAAAATACGTATGTCTAGATACTGGTACAAAGCTATTATATATACATGTTATATTCAGTTGCTACAGAACAGTTTTTAAACCATTTACTTACCAGCAGTGCACTCTTAATTTCACATAGTCCATGTGCTATCCCCTTCAATCCAGGTTTTCCATGTACTCCAGCACTTGCCATTTCACTCTTAAATTGTTCTTTTGCTGGCTCTGGAAAAACAAACAAAGCAACCCTGTACTCCAGTCTCCAATTTCTTTATTGTTTAATTGTAGCAACCTCCAAGATGCAGACTCCACCAGAAGTTGGTGAGGTTTTAATTAGTTAAGAAAGATGTCTTTACCTTGGATCTGTTCCTTGAGAATTTGCAACTTCACTTTTCCTGAAGAAACCTATATGGAAGAATATTCACATACATATCTAAGGTGCTAATGAAAATACACTACAAAAGTGTAACTTTTGTAGAATTAAAATGTTACTGCTCCTAGTCATATAAGCCTGTGACTAGCTTCCCTCCCAATTCATGAAATGGCATCATCCTTGTTTGCACAGTCAGGCATGCGTTTTCCACTCATGTAGACCTACAGAACATTTGCAACCACAATGACTTAAGCTCAAATGTGAACCAGCGAAGTCTACTGCACATATGCCTACCTATACCTACACCTATAGGGGAGGTGTTTTTCTCCTGTTTCTCCCTATTACACTTCCATGACCTAGCACCCCAGTAATATTAATATTAAATATAAAATTAATAATTTTCAACATTTTTGCTCCTCAGTTTTTGCCAGCAGAGTCCACTCTACATATTCACTTACATCCCACCACTGCTTGCACATCTGCAGGCATTTTAATTTTGCTCTTCCAAGAATTCTGCCCCACATGTCATCTCCTTCGTCATCGCAGCTGAAGTCTTTGAAGTAGTAACAACTCTGAGTTACTTATCTCAGAGAAAGGGAAAGAGGTGTGTTAAAGGAAACCTCTATGTTCTGATCCTCTCCTCTGCTTCAGGAAAGCAAGCAATTTTATTGAAATTGAGAGTGTTGGCTGTGAAGGCCTTCACACCAAACTGCTGCTGCTGCTTCAAAAGACTTCAAATAGCAACTGTGACCGCTTAGTCTGAAGTCATCTTTGCCTGTTTCTCTCTTCAGACTTATATAAGCTTTATTCAGCTAATTTCAAAATGTCTCTCTTAATCAAGAGCACCCATTTCAACACAGTATAGTGTGGGTTTCAGGAAAAAAAAAAATCGTAAGATAAAAACTCTTTTTATGTCACACTCAGTCCAATTTGCATGCCCCTCCACACACATCAAGGTCTGCCAAAGGAAAGAAGTATCTGTAAGTTGAATTAGTTCAGATTTGGGGATACCCTGCAGATTTTTTCATACTAAGTCATGGAACAAGTAAAGAACATAAGCTCTGTTATCTGTATTTTACTAGCACTTGTGAATACGGATACACCTAATGCTTGCTTCCATGGTGTATAAAGCCTCAAGGAAAAAAGCCTAAGCTATTAAAATATATTTATAATACATATATAAATAAAAATGCATATATATTTTTATAGATAAAACCATATATAAATAAAAATATATAAAATAATGAATTCCTTTCACCAGAGAATGAAATAAGACTAGGTTATTAGTTAGAAGTGATAACACTCCCTACAAGGTCCAAACTTCAACTATTTAAAATTTGACCAACTTTCATCATTCCCATATATCTGCCTTATCCTTAACATTTTTTGAGAGTTTGACTAAAATTGCCCTTGTTATTTCCAAAAACAAATGAGGGGGAAATACCCCATTGTTCACATATTAAAAAGAAAACAATTTTTGCAATGATTTAGCGGGGAGGTTCTGCATCCCTCCTTTTAGGTCTGGGCAAGGACGTTACAGAACAAGAGTCAACTGATAAACCTAATCCACATTTTAAAACACTCAGAAGTACTCAGTCACAGCCCAAGAGAAGGGATTTAGTCCAGTCATCACCCAAGAGAATGCTTCAAAGATCGGTTTAACCCACTCTTGATCACTAGCATCAGTCCTTAGGGCATGAATGTAGTGTCTCAGTCTCGTTCTGCACTTACTGAAAGAAATCCAGAAGCATCATAATAAAGATTATAGGACATGCAGAAGTAAGGAGGAGAAGGGGGAAAAAGAATGAACCAGAGTCATATGGAAGTTCTAGTGTTAATCATTATGCAGTGACTGAATTAAAGAATCTTTAACAGTAGTATGTTTTAATGTTGTGTGCCTTTCTCATAGCATTTATCTATGAAGGTACAGAACTTGTGTTCAAAACTTCACATGAAGCCTTTATTTCAGATTCTCAATGGACGTCAGACATTGGAAAGACAGGCTCCTAATGACATATATCACTATCAAATTAGACTCTTACAATATTAAATCCATAGAAGTAATTATAATTTCCTATCGCAATTAAAAAAACCAGCATATCGCCAGACAGAATGTGATGTTCCTCCAGCTCACAGGGAACCATAAGCTTAACACGGAAAAATAATCAGAAGTTTTACTCAGAAGGTGCTTAACCTTTTGTTTTTACAGTATTTAAAATTCCCGTGTTCCGCAGCATAAATCTAGTTCTAAAGCATCTTTTTCAAATAGCTTTATCTGCAATTATACTGATAGTTTACTACCTTATTACTGTTTTCTTTGCTTTGTGACAAAACTCGGGCTTGGGTGGTCACTGGTCCTGCCCGTCCAGATTTCCAATGATAAGCACTTGATCTCCTATGAACCAAGAGCAAGAAAGAACTTACAAATTACATCTTCTATAATCAATAGAAGCATAAAGGTGTTCCTTCATGTTCTTAAATAAGAGCTGAACATCACAAAAATTAACTACTTTTATACAGGATCATTAATTCTCCAAATCACAAGCATCTTCTTTTCACTGAAACCTGCTTCACATCTACCTTAATAGTAAATATATCACACAAGTAAGAAAGTACTGAGATCATCAAATTGGTCTAAACTTTTAAACATAAGAAAAACCCATCAATTCTCTAAGATTGGGTTTAGACAAATAAAAAAGTAACAGAAGTACACTTTAGATAAGTCTTCATTGTCCCAATTTACTCTAGGGCATTCATCCAGCACAAATAAAACACATCTTTTAATAAGCCAAGAACACACACTTTAATTCACTGAAATTAAGATTTCAGTAAATATCAGTTTAGATATTAACTACTTTGACAAACATGGACGGTAGTGGGGAAGAATTTAAGACCAACTGACATTAAGCAGTGATTTACAGCTTTAGCACACTGCATAATACATTATTGCATAATATTTATCAAGTATTCAAATGACTGATCTACTTTGTTTCACAGAAGACCAAAAACAGAGCAAAACAAACTAAAGCATAGATAACAAAAGGTAAGGAAAACATGTAGGAGGGAAGAAGAATGATCTTTCCACCAGTGGTGTAAATGCCATTGATTCCTGTCATCTGAATTCACCGTAACACTATCAGGGTTTGCAGTTACGAGGCTATGAGAACAATGTAAGAACTACTGCATGAGAATAATGGGGGGGGGGGAGAGCGGGAAATGCCACACAGTACCTGAAAAATAGTACCCCAACAGCTCAAGCAAAATTTTACCAAGCTGCAAACAGCACGCCCTTAGCATTACCAAGACTAAGACAACGAAGTATCCAAGGCACTACTCATATCTCCAGTGACAAAGCATGTCAGGCAGAAATACAAAGAAATGCAAGCAGATGTTACAGGTATTTGCTAACATTCAGAGTGAGCCAGTAACAGAGCTGAGAGATTAGAACTCCCACCCTAACACTTGATTCACTACATTATGCTTACTTTCCAAGCCATGTTTTCCATCATACAGAGAATATCTTTCTGAGAAGCCACACAAACAAATGCAAAACCAGACCAAAGCAATAATAAGAACGCCATCCTCTTTAGAAGCTTCCGAAATAACACTAAAATAGCGCAAGTGAAACTACTTTCTGTGTCCTGCTTTAAAACTAAGGTGACAAATCCCATTGAACAGTGGAAAAAGGGAAAAGAGGTAATAAATGAGGAAAAGGGATCTTCACTGTTGAAAGAATATCCCTACCAGGAAGAATTTGTTAGTTTTCTTGTGAATAAATAAAATAATAAAATTTCACATGGAAGTTTAAAAATAAGAAAGCCGTAGTTTATTAAAGCAAGTTTATCACTGGGAAGAAGCATTGAAGAGGGAAGACTAAACACTACTGTGAATCCCCAACTTTCCTCCAAGGTGTGGAGGAAGCATCTTACTGGGTTCCTTTCTTTGAAATAGAAATTTAACCTACTTTCTCTCTTGTTTTTCTCTGTTCATGTTTGACTGTAGTTGCTGTAATTTCTTCTCCATCTCTTCATTTTCCATTTCTAAATGTGCTTTCTCCAACTGCAATTCTCTAACAGTTCTGGAGGAGGTAAGTAGTAAAATATTCATTAGAAATTACATGGAAGACTGTAAGGCACCTGAAGTTTTAAAAAAACCCTTAACATTAAAGGCACATCACCCTTTTATCTCCCAACAAGACTGAAAACACTTCTGGAAAATTTAGGGCAGGTTAGGTGAACCCAAGATTACCTCATCACAGAGGAGTACGCTGACAGTGATATGGCTACTCCAAGATAAGCTTTAGAGCAGCCAATATAAAACTGATACAACTGCGTCTATATTTGGAAAGGCTTGTGTCTTAATTATATTAAAATAAACTATCCCAGAGAATTCTTTAGTATTGCTTGTTTTCAAATATATATGTTAGATATACAGAGGTATAAGACCTACAACTGACTCAGAAAGTAGATTAAAGCCTAAGAAAAGAAAGGTTTAAGAATAAAAGTATAGGAAAAATACTAGAAAAGAATGATCCTTTTTGCTCTTACACAAATATGCTCTTCTACCTAATGTTGCATGAAAAATTATAAAAAAATACCTCTACCACAATTAGATGAAGTGCACTTACTTTGCTTTTAATCTCACTGAGGTTCCAGGTTTTGAGCCTGGGGGTATTACAAAATTGTTGACGTTCATGATAACCAGTATAACCTCTTCAAAAAAAAAAAAAAAAAGAAAGAATTTCAATGAGCTATAGTTAGCAATCTGTTGAAATGTGAATTCAATTGAAATTAAAACAATAAAAACCTGTTACAAATCAAAAAATATTAGTGCATAGAAGAGAAACAGAACACAGAACTTGTTTATATGAAGTACCAATAAAAATTCTAGAGCAACTTTAAATTAAATTTCACTGAAAGAAAAACTTTTTATTACATTTATGATACCCAGGGAAAGATTTACTTGTCTGTTTAATTTGGGCAATTCCCTAAAGTTCAGTGAAAGCAGTTTAATATTAAATAAAATGTGGCTCCTTGAATCAGATCCCTTGAAAGCACAGATAAGGAGAAAATTTTACCAATAGTTGTGAAGTCAAATCATCTCCACTGATCTGGAAAAATAAGTGCCTTGTGTCATATACAAATTGATATAAAAGAACATGGTAACTAGCAGAGCACAATTATTGCCTACCCTCAAAACTCCCAAGACAGTGGTATTTTAAAGACAATTTTTCCCCCCAGTTTGTTGAATATTCTTCCAACAAGCAAGTTCATACAGCACAGAAGCATGTTTCTTACTGTGCCAGAAAAGTCAAGTACTCCATTCTTTCTTGCCATTTCAAAACAATTATTCTTTTATCACATCTTAAGACAAACCAAGACTTTTATTAGTTTTGAACTGAAGAAAGTTCTAAAGTTAAAGTCTACTTAATTTTAAAGCCTGCATTGCTAAATGAACACAAATTTCATACACCTTCTGTCTTAGCCTAGCTCAAATTTCTTCCTAATCAATATAAAAATAGCTTTATAACTTAAAGATAGATGAAGATGATGCAGTTTATTTCAAACTACAGAGTTTAACTAGAGAAGGATAAATTCCAACAGCTTTCTCACCTCTCGCATCAATAAACCCATAAAATCCAAAGGGATACTAGCATATATGTACTAGCTCACATACAATTGTCATGACCAGGAACACAGATTTCACACCAGACTAAGTCCTATCCATTTACCAATAATTCAAACCAAACTATTTCCTCTGAAAAATTCGCAGTTTAACAAAAAAAACAACAACAAAAGACATCAAAAAAAAAAAAAGGACACAAACTTTGCTTGCCCTGTAAATTTGCTCCTAACAGGTAGCCTAAATACAGCAGTCACATGTACTAATGTAATCTCACTCTCTCAGGATAAATTCATATTCTCCATGCCTCTATCCATGACAGCAACCATTTCAAATGTCACTTATTTTTAAACAAAACAAAATATCCTTTCGTATGTTCAGTGCCATACAACAGACATAAAGTAAGACCATGAAAACCAGATTAAACCACCTAATGTTACTTTCCGTAAGTTGTTTTCCCATACTTGTCAATTTTGTTACACATTGGAAAGATGTATTGTCTCAATGACTCTGACAAGTCAACATCTGCTCCTACCAGTTGTGCATCTTCATGGTTTAACCAAGAACTATGCTGTCAACTGTATTTTAAGTAACTTCAAACAGAAAGGAGCAGCAGATTAATCTCTGTCTCTCCATGAAATCTACAAAAAAAAAAAAAAAAAAACCCAAACAAAAAAATCACATTACCAAGTACACTTCACGAGATTAGTGCTGTACCATCCATATTATATAACTACAGTAATTGCCCTGTGAACACCTGCATTTGCTCAGAAGTAGGCAAAACCAGCAAAGAAGCAGGTGGTGGTAAGAACGGGTGAATAAATGGAGCAAAGTCAGCACTTGCCTTTAATGCTTCTATCAAATTCTGGTCTCTACTAAGCAAAGCTCAGAGATTTCAACCCGTCTAGACGACAGCTTTAAGAAAACACAGAGCAATGCCCAAGTCAGGAGGAAAAAAAAACAACAAACCAAACCAACCACCCAAAACCCTTACGTCAAAGCAATGGGCTTTTTGTGTGTGTGTTTCGTTATCGATGGCTCACGGAGAAGAAAACTACACAGAACTGTAACCTAAAACCAGAAAGCCGTAAGGACGGGGGGAGGGACGATAAAGAGGAAGTGCAGAAGACAAATACAAACTCCTGCTGTAAGGGTGCGTGGTGAGGGCAGGGTTTGGGGCACTCCCACCTGCTCTCAAGCACTCTCTCAGTTCTTCGGCACTGGCCTCTTGGAGAGCAGCAGCTGCCAGGCAGGGCCCTTCGCCCCGAGGGGAACCCCGCACGGCTCGATGGGCCGAGGCCGCGCCACCCTGGCCCCGACATAGGCCTGGTCTTCCGCCCTTGGGTCCCCGCGGACCCAGCGTCCCCCCGGGCCACCGCCGAGAGCTCGCTCTCTGCCTCACCGCCACCAAGGACCGGTCCGGTCTGGTCCTACTGCCGACCCCCGTCCTCCCACCGCTGCTGCTGCCGCTGCCCGCCCCGCGCGCATAGCCACCGCCGTGCGCTGTTCCCATGGCAGCGCGGGTTGAAGGAGACTCCATTGGACGCTGCAGGGGAGAGACGACTCCGTGGGGCGGGGGGGAGGCCTCCGAGTGCTGCAACAGCGTCGCGCCGAACCGAGCCGGTGCAGGGACGGCCTGTTGCGCCCCGGGTCTTTTGCAGGTGCCTGTGAGGCGCCATGTGCGCATTTGGCTGAATTCAAACCACAAGCCAGCACAGCCGTTTTGTGAGGCGCAGGTGTCCAGGCCAGGGGCTGCCCCACAGGCAGACATTTCCGTGGGTGGCCCAAGAGCTCCACACTCCAGCCACCGCTGGAGAGGAGCAAAGCCAGACGCTCCTCGCTCCTGCTCTCTGCAGCTGGCCGGGCCTTTGAACTTTTCATTCACTGGCTTTAAAGCTACCCTTCAGAGTCCATTTGTGTCACGTGGAGCCGATTCTGTTGCTGCCACACACACCAGCAGCAGCCGTCAAGCCCATAGGGCAGGGACGAGGCCTTCCAAGAATCCTGTGGTACAACAATGCATTTACAACACATCTACGTGCTGACGTGTCAGTTTTCAAGGTGTACTTTCTTCACTTTTTTCCCCACGATAACTACAAAGGCTTTTCTACAGTGAGAAACAAAAGTACATTTGGTATTTTCACACTACTGCATGGAGTAATGGTTGTTATGAACTGCATTCTCAGCAGAAGTGGTAGGGGATGCCCTGAGCGGCATGGAAATAGGAGACCTGGCTCAAATTATATTGACTGCCTTCCCATTCTAGCTGAGTCAGAGCAATCTTGGATCCACCTTTCAGTAGATAAACCCAATTGGTACGTGGTTGTGCTGCAAAGGGAAGCCATGTCATAGAATCATAAAATCATAGAATGGGCTGGGCTGGGCTGGAAGGACCTTAAATAAGTTCCAACCCCACTGCCATGGCCAGGGACACCTTCCACTAGACCAGGTTGCTCAAAGCCCTGTCCAACCTGGCCTTGAACACTGCCAGGGATGGGGCAG
>JANHGB010058299.1:0-10294 GCA_026283785.1 Coracopsis vasa | reverse complement strand
ATGGTCTAGTGTGAGGCATCCCTGCCCATGGCAGGGGGTTAGAACTGGATGATCTTAAGGTCCTTTCCAACCCAAACCATTCTATGATTCTGTGATTCTATGACATGGCTCCTACTAGGGCAAAATTCAGCCTGAACACCCCCAGCTCTTCAGCCAAAGCTGGAGTTATTTTTACCTCCCCTCCTCTCGTCTCTGCTGCCATCATTAGGGGAGCAAAGCAAAAAGAAATGCTGTTTTTTATATGCTCGTTAAGTGTAATCTGCTAAATGTTCTACGCCAATGTATAAAGCTGCCTACTATGCTAATAGAATATTTAATTGACATTTATTGCTGACTAGTTATTTATGCTAACGTCACCCCTGCATAATTAATGGCCTGCTAAAGTCGACTTGAAAAGCACACATAAAACTCTGCACTACGAGTTGTTTGCAGTACTTAAAATAAAGAAATCCTGCAGTTTATTTACATTAGCTTAGTCTAAGCTTGCTATTGATGGAATAAGAGGATAAGAATTGGGCAAAGAACATTAAAACACACAAACTATATACTGCTTTAGAAATACCCGCAGTCTTTGAGAGTACAACCTGCCAAAGAAGATTTCAGAGTTTCATCTTACTTGGCTTAAGAGCCCAGTTCTTAGCTGATGTAAAACAGCATAACCTCAGTGAACACCAACTGATTTTCTCCAGCCTCAAGCTCTTAGGAAGTCATATTTCAGGGGAGCCTTCAGTGAAAGAGCTACACAGGGGCCAGACCTGCTCTCAGTTACACCAGCAGAGTTACACTCATCTCAGGTAACTTGGTGGAGGAGAACCAAGTCTTCACAAAGATAAAAGGAGAAGTCCACCCTGCCCATCTGATCCCTCTACCTGCACTGTAATTACAGCCCTGCAGGCATAGTTTAAGTGTTATTTCCTCTGGCAACAGATATCAGGAGAAAGTTGGCTTTGGCTAAATAAAACCATTCCATGATTCCATTTTCTGAGACAGAAGCTCTGGAAGCCCTCAACCATTTTCAGAAATGTTATCTCTGTGTTACTGAAGAACCTGTGGACAAGCTTTGTGACACAAGTAACCCCCAAAAACGATGCTGAAAGGCAAGTGTATGAGGTGTGCCCCTTAAGAAAGCCTTCTGTGCACCTAGGGAGTCTTGAATGACACCCAAATCCACACCTGCAGCAGAAAGTGACTGCTCAAGGCTTGCTCTTCTCCTTGATCCTATATCGCCATCTCCCCTTACTGTTCTTCTTCTCCAGTCTCTCTCAATCCCACTACTTTCTGCTGTAGCATCTGTTCCAATCACTACATCCATCAGTAATTCCACCTGAGCATTAAAAAAAATGGAAAACTTGGCTCAAAGTTAACATTTCTTCCATCTATCTATTCATCTATCTGACCTCTTGCACACCAACACAGCAGACCATCTTTTGACTAAGCAGAATCCACTGAGTCCTGACGCTGTTAAGTTTTGACATGGTCAATTAGATCTACATCTCCCCTCTCTCACACCTCAAAAGCCAGGACAGATTCAAATAATGATATTTAATAATAATAATAGTGATAACAACAATAACAATACTACTAATAAAAGCAACAAGTTGTCATCTGAAGGCAAGCCGGTTTGCATGGCACAAGTTTTATCTTCTTTTTCACCTATACCCTCCCCACAATCGGATCTAGCACTGAGAATCTGACACTTCCCTCCTCTGGCCTCATCTAGCATAAAAGTTAATCTGACCTGAGATATACATGAGAACCTATTTCAAATAGTGACCAAACGATGATGTTTGCCTTCATGGGAAGCCTAGGCGGGAAAAATGCTTTAAATCCACCATTCCTAATGGCGTATTTGATGCTGAAGCTTGATAAAGCTCAGCACCATGCAAAAGGGACTCATTTCACCCCAGGATCAAGATTTTAAGCTATACTGGTGTAACAGAGAAGTAAAAGCTGCTTTCCTACACATAATCAGTGTGATTGATCATCCTGATCTCCAAATCCAGGCATAGATGGTGTTCAAAGGTTTTCCCATCTGTACCAGATCATTATAAAGTCAAAATATAAACCTGGTTCTCTTCCCGCTGTATCTCTTCACATCTCCGGTCTCCTCCATCTCCTGGTTTACACAACAAGCAGACCACACAGATCTGCATACAGAAATGCCCTATTTGAATTTCCATCTGTCAATAACATTAAAGCAGAACCAGCACAGCAATTACAAGTGTACACAATAATCCTGTCGCCCAGTGTCTTTAGCGCATCCCGGAATGCATTAAGATAGTGCCAGGAGAGATTCAGCTCTGTTGGCTCAGCTGTAAATCTGCAATCTGTACAAAACCACCCAAGTGTCAATCAAAAGACGTTCCTGCTCTCCGCGTGGTTCACAATGCATAATTTAGCTACTACGCTTGTCAGGTTCTCCACGCTGCTCTTCTACCCGATGGTAAATGTGTTCATGAACTCAACTGTCATCAACAAAGGAAAACAGCACATGGAAATAACAGGCTGAAGGAGGCAAGAGACCTCTTTTCCTTTCACAGTTAAAGGAATTGGTAGTAAGAGAAAGTTTAGTTAGACTTAAATTTTTAATGCTCAGTGGGTAAAACACCCCGAGGGATGGAGGATGTTGGAAAACAACCGCATCGGCTCTGTGCTGAGGAGGAGGACAGTGTCTGGGTAAGACACAGGAGGAAATAAATACTGTTGCCGTATCCATGCAGAACAATACAATAGGGAAATTTTACTAACTGATGGAAAATCTGTTACATCTCATCCCCACAGTGCAGAAAACAAAGTTTACTACACCACCACAGCCTTGCTACTGTGAATGAACTTTAAAGCAGGTTGTCCTTTCTCACATGAATTACAATTGCTTCTCAGAAAGGATGAAAACCTCACACTCAGCTACATCAGGCAGTAGCTACTGATGGTTTACACCACAGTTAATATGCAATAAAAAAGAAATCTCTGTCCCAGGACGTGACTTTAGAGCTGATCAGAGGCAAAGCTACAGACCATAAGGACAGCTTCACACTTGCCTCAGCTAGTTCATGAATAAACATCCAATTCATTCAAATGAGTTCTATATTAACTAATTTAAATAATTTTCATTTTGCTTTGAATGGTAAACAGATCTATTCTGCCAGGATAGCTGAGTTTGCAATTCAAATTACACACCGATTTGTAATGAGAAAAATATAATTAATGGCAAAGCTTGAAGTAACTACAATTTTACTCCTTTGATTTCCTGCAGGGAGGGAGGGGATGGAGGGTGAAGCTTGTAGGCACACACACACACCATCCCTTGATAAGCCAATACATTTTATTGCAAACTCAAGTATTTGGCTTGAGCATTCCTATTCTATTGCACTGCCTCATAACAACATGGGAGGACATGACTTGACATTTTCCTCACAGGCCACTGGCACCATGATGCAATACTAACGTCACCCAATAAATAGCCATGCAACAGTCCATAAATTAAATGACTTCCTTCTATTGGGATCATAAACAATAATTATTTGGCAGCTGCCCCTTAAAAGCTCTGTGTGTGCATTAAATCAAGCTCTATTGATTTGCTAAACTGAACCAGTCTATTTTCTTGCATCTCTTTCCCATCTAATGAAATCCTTCATCCTGTCACTATGTACCATTCTTGTCTGGCATCACATTTATAAGACGAGCACTGATCAGTCCAATTTGATTTGCAAGCAGAAACAGAGCATTGTCCCAGTGCTGATATTTTGCCCATTAAATAAGCTCTTCTTGGCAGATCTGCTTTTTAACCAAAGCCTTCAACTCCTGATTAAAATCAAACCCTAATAACAGATAACTGGCCCTGGCCATTTTGCCTGCACAGTCTTGCCAACAGAAATGCTCATTATAATAAAGACATGCAGAATCAGGCCCTCAGAAAACAGGTCCATGCAATCTGAAGCTGTCTTTCCTTTCTTCCAAAGGTTTGACAACAAAATAATGTGCAATGCTAAAAAGGTAAAAAACCTCCATGGAGTTCACAGAGAACAGCAGCTTCTCTTTTACCCATGCAAGATTTGATCCTGCAGGCTTCACCAAACAGAACTCTCAGCATTCCAATGAAGTTTGGCTCATTAAGATACATCCACTGACCAGCAACACAATTAAGCACAGGACAAACTCCAGACATCTGTGTAAAATAAGTCTAGTACTCACAAGCTACTTGTAAACCCTGGTCAGAGCTCAGTTCTCCTTACAGAAGGCAAGGGGCACTCCTGAAAATTCAGCTTCTACCTTGTGGTGTCCCAATGGGAGACACAAACCCACCTTTGACCACAGGCAGAACCCTGTTGGGCAAATACCTAGAGGAGCTCTGTGATTTACGAGCGCATTTAGGACCTCTCTTTTCGGCAAGTGAGAGGAGTCCTGAAGCCTCAAATCCTCCTGGGCATTTTAGATGCCTCATTCCAAAATACATCTGAAGCTCTTAAATGCTTAAATCTCTTCTGAAATTATAATCTACACATTTATTATTTCTGAGAACTATACTAAGGCATATTCAATAGAGTTAATTCAGTGAGAATGGGAGTGGGAAAAACAAAACAAAACAGGGCAGCTGCCCAAATTTAAATCCCTGGTGTACAGTTACAGCACCCAGCCAGAGGAGAAAGGAGGTTTGACGTATTGCACATTTGCAGTTATTCAAGCAAGACAATTCACACAAAGTAGCCACAACCCAAAGAGCAGATTCCAACGCTGCCATGAAAAGCAGTTGCCTCCAGTTATAAGACAATCATTATTTTCTGTTACAACCAACATCTTTTACTTCTTGATCCTCACATTTTGAGATTTAGTTTACAGCACTCTACACCCTTCTGGTAACACTTATTATAATCCACGTAATAAAAGACAGTTCATGAGACCAATAAAAGAAAATACCTAACCCCTCTCACATCAGCTTGATTTACTAGTGATAAGCCAATATATTTCTCATCCATATTTGTCTTCAAGACTTCTCTATTTTTAAGCCATCAATCCTCTGTTTATTCAAAACACATAGAGAAGAACAAAAAGGTAAGTTTAGCTCAGAGTGCACCATGCACAAAGCATGAACATCAGCTCTCATTCACAGACCATGTCTACAGAATGCTCAGTGGGAAGCCAGGCAAGCCCTACACCAGGAGAAATCACACATGGCACACAACTGGCACATATGCTGTTTTCAATGATCGCATAAAATAGAAAGTAAAAGAATAACTTCAGCATCAGAACCCATAAATGAGACTTTTTTAAAAGCATACATAAGTTAGAGGATAAATATTCATCTCTTCTTCCCTTGATCCAGAATAAACAGGATATATGGCAGGAAAATGCATGAGTGACAAGTAGCCCTCTGCTTGGAGCTACACAGTGGTAAGGATACACACTTGTTCTGTTGATGTACAGAGCAAAAAACCCAACATTTTTCCTACACACTGGGGATCAAATAGTGGTATTAAGAAACTGTCCCACATGGGCCATTTAGTAACATACAGCTCTTGCATTCAGCTTTTGTGCACCAAAAAGCTGATAATCAGGACATGCCCTAACCTATGATGACCAAATTTTGCTATCTTTAATCACGTGCATCTACTGTTGGAGTTAAAAGCTGCAAGAATCTGGCAATGGAAGGGTTTGAACTTTCAGGGCACAACATTTGAGTGCACAGCCAACTTCTGATTTTGGTTGCACCCAAACTGATCTTGCTTATTATGGTTTGTTCTCACTTTGAATTTCACCCTGCAAGAACAGGGCAATTTTCTCCCCTAACTGAAAATCACAGCTTTGCATTTCAACAGTGTTTCCTTGTTAAGACAACTTCTTATAGAAGCGCCTTCTGTTGTTAACCAACTAGGGTAAAAATGCTTTTGCTAGAGACTGACTGGCAAACTGAATTGCCCATTGATCTGCAGGGACCTGACCCTGTCTGCATCACCCAACATCAACTGATGATGTGAAGCACCCATTCCAGATCAACTAGAAGTCTGGAGATGAACCACCAGTCCAATACTGGAGCATGACCCTAACAAAACACATAGAACTCACCATCTGGAGGCATCAGGACCTTGTTATTCTGTGTACACCAGCCAACAGGGTGAAGATCTGCTGTCATCACATCACACCAGAAATCTGCCCTGCGGTCATCTCCATAGCCACAGTAACGAAGCAGTAAGAGCTGTCCACACGTTGTAATGATCGTAGCCACCCAATATGTGTCCGGATTGCTCTTGTTGGCCACTTCTAATTTCATCCCTGGTTGGAAACTGCTTTGAAGGCTGATTTCAACCTTACAAAATTAGAAAGGCATGGTGTTACCTTTTCTTCTTTGCAGGGAGAGCCCCCTCTCCAGCTAAGCAAAATGATGCTGTTCTTAAAGAGCAGCTTTGAGGCAGGACATGAGTTGATTGTGCTCCTTAATCCAACCACCCCCTTCACAGTCTGTCTGGGCAGGACCATTCCTATTTCACTGGCATACACCCCCTCATGCAACATCCCACATGCTCCAAAGAGGCTCTCCAGCAGTGGTAACCTCAGTTGCACTACATCTGAGAGAGGACTGGTACCCACCTTCACATCATAAATCTCACTAATGCCTGGGAGAAAGGTGGTATAACTCAAATGAGGTTTTATTTCCCACTGCACAGCTCTGTCAGGCAGATCACAGGACACATGCAAGGTAGAAAGGCAACTACGCACCTCTAGGAGTTTAGCCCAACTGTAGTAATTAGTCATATAACAACACTGAAGTACCTCTTGAGGTCTGACAAGCATCAAGGACTGAATGCTGTACCAGGCAGACCAAGGAGATTGTTTCCACTAAATCCCTCCCCAGCAGCTCAAGCCTCAACCGTCTGACTCTCCCAGCACCTTTGTATATAAGATATGACCCAATGCTGAAAAGCAAATGGTTGGGGTCACTGTCCTGCCATCTGACAGAGATGTCACTTCCATTTATCTCACCAGTGACACGTTACATGTAACTTGCCTTAAGACACTGGAGATGCCAGTGCATCTCTTCTAGGACACTGCAGGGACTGCTGTTAAACACTAAGGCCTGCTGTCAGCACATTGTAAAGTATCTTCTAAGGCCAACGGGATGTCTCTAGCTGTTGTTGATAAAGAGGAGGTAGATGTCAGTGCACTGGTTCAGGTGCCAGCCTTGTCTTTAGAAGGCCATCCAAAATGTAGCCTGTTACTCCCTATGAGATGCTTAAGGTTCTTAAAAGTTTCTTAGTACCTTTTCTCCTACTGAAACCAGAGAGGTTATAAAGTCTGGTTTAAGCCTATCTCCGATTAACTTCTCATTTAAACACCAGGCTTAAATGCATTTTGTTCACAAACAAATATAATATCAATCATCAGCATCAATGCCTGGAGTCAGGGTATAGTTGAATTGAGGCTGGAAGAGACCTTTGGAGATCATCAAAGATTGAAGAAGGTCCGTGACATTTTCTGCTTTAGCCATAAGATATAATCTTAGCTCTTGTGATGCTAAGGGTCCTCATGAATAATCCAGGATTCACGTTCATTTGTAGTTTTACTCCTTGCATTCACTGTAAGTAAAGACCAATGTGGTATCCTGGAGGCAAGGGACTTGTGACTGGAAATCCCATGAAGAGTGGAATCAGACAGCCAGATAATACAATCTTCTCTAACAACTTTCAGGTTCCTGGCCATGTCATGGTTTTTAAAGGATCATGTTTCAAACTGCGAAGAACAGTCACTAAGGACTATTCCCAACACTAACTTGTCTCACACTGGCATTCCCAGGACTGAGGTGCAGTGAGACACCACAGTCAGTAGGATTATCAGGATGAGGTGGGCATCTCCACACTCCTAAAGACACCCTTAAGGACTCCATGAAGCATAAAACTTTCATCTGATTCTGGTATTTGGGTTCAGACCTGGGACAAGATGCTCTCTATGGACAGCTACTGGATCAAGGATAAACTCTACAATAACCATTGCTCTGTTATTCTGCAGTATAGGGAATTAATTGTCCTTCATCCTGCAATAATCCACTGTTGTTAAAATAGAAGCAAAATAGGGAATGGAGGATTGTATTATTTTTTTCATAGGTAGATGGAAGAGCGGATTTTCATCACTGCAGCTCCTTACCCCTTCAGAACAAGCCAAGAAACCACCTGGAGACAAAGCTGGTTTAATGGCATGACAGCAGCCATCCACATAAAGACTCTTCTTTAAGTAGCAACAGGTTCTTCAGGAGGCTTGCCTCTCACTGAAGCACAGCTACATTAGTCTCAAAGGATATCTATGCCAGCAAACAGGCTCAGTGCAAGACAATCCAGAGCATCACAGCTAAAACCCTTCTCTTCCTGCTGAAGATGTCCACATCCTCCAGAGCTCGCAAACCAGCCAAGTGAAGCTGGGAGAACAGCCAGCACGACTGATGGGCAGCTGTAACAGAACAGGCTGCTACTTACATCTGATGGGTCTGGTAGGAGGACGAGCAGCATTATCCTCATGGGACTTGCAGCTGAGGACAGAGAATCATGACTTCTAGTGGTTTAACTCAGTTGAAGGCATCACAACTTCCAAGTAGGTCAGCACTGTCTTGCAGCTGAATGACAAAGATGTCCTGCAAAAATCTAACCTGCACACCCTTGACTGTGATGAAGAACTCATACATCAGCTTCATTGCTGTCCCATGGCCTCATGTGACATCACATGGAGATTAGTAGAAGAGATTAAGCAACTGGTGTTGGGTGGAGAAGATAGTTCCAAACAACATCCATGACTGTGATAGGCACTGATGGGAGACAGAGTGCTTTCTTCAAAGTGTGCTATGATATTCTTCATCAATGAAGATTTCAGACTTTGAATGCTAATGCTACTTGCACTAACATGGACCAGAGCCACAGGCCATGCTGTAACTACCACGGCTGTCTATATGACGTATGTTCACCCAGGAAAAGCATCACCTACACATGTACTTGGTTCTCATGCTTCTGAGACAGCATCTCCAGGCAGGAGGCTGAGAGATGGTTTCCTATGGGGCATGCTGGACACCAGTGCTGAGTGACTCAGCTAGCCAGCAAATCATGCATTAAGAGGACAGCTTTGGAGAAGTCAGGCACTCCTGTGAGATGAATCTCTACAGGTTGGGATGAACAACAATGAAGAAATAAGGAGAAGGAAAAAGAGATGACAAGAGAGACGTGAGTGCATGTAAATAAAAGGAAAGCAATAAAAGCCCTCAAAAAGGAAAATTTGAACCAAAGGCAGAGGACAAGGAAATAGCATAGACACAATGCTCTGAGCTATGATCACAAACACACCAAGTTCCCCTAACACCAGCTGGGAGGCAAATCCCGTGCAGGTTGTCACATGTGTGGAGGGATGATTTCTCCCCAGACCACACTTCAGTTCTCCAGGACCCACATGAAAACCACACAAGGGAACACTCACAACACCCGCGAGGCTCAGACAAAGCACGTACGTGTTTGAAGGAGGTGTGGGGAGCAGCGCTGGCTCCTGTTTCCTCCAGGAACTCATCCCAGTTGAAGTCTGTGTCCTCAATGCTGGAACCCTCATCTGTTGAAAAGCAAAGAAAGAAAAGCAGCCTAAAACACAGCCAAAGAAGGGAAAAGTTGTGGCAAAGAGTTCAGGGTGAGAATAGCAACCAGTATAAACATCAACATAACAGAAAAGAGAAAGCTTGTTTTAAAGAGCTGTGATTAACTGTTTTGACCAGCTCTTGCTATGCTTTCAGCAGACTTAGGGACTTTAGCAGCCAACACTTTGTGACCAGAAATTCCTCTGCTTTCATGGCAGGGGGAGAACAAACCCATCACACTGCAAAAAGCACTTGTACTCTCTCATTTTGCACTTGATGACTCTGTTGCTGTCTGTCCAAGGTGCAAGGTCTGTCACAAGGGTGCAGTGGCCCTGCCCATGCCCCAAAAGCGGGTCACCCAGCTCTGTTAATTACAGCAGTGTCCTAGTGACAATACTAGAAGTTGATTACGTTGGCTGAGCAATGTGCAGAGCAAACACCCCAACCCTTGGGGCTGGGGAGCCCCATTTGCAGTCCTGACACCCTTCCTCAGCATCCTTCCACCCAGAAATCTCAGCTGAGGCTCCCATGTCTCTCTTTTCCCTAAAGACTAACAAAATCCCCCAGAACCTCTCAGCAGACCACTACTGCCTTCCTGCTTATAGAATCATAGAATAATTAGGGCTGGAAAGGACCTTAAGATCATCCAGTTCCAACCCCCCTGCCATAGGCAGGGACACCTCACACTAAACCATGTCACCC
>JANHGB010058296.1:23755-49905 GCA_026283785.1 Coracopsis vasa | reverse complement strand
TCCCTGCCCATGGCAGGGGGTTGGAACTGGATGAGCTTTAAGGTCCCTTCCAACCCAAACCAGTCTGGGATTCTGTGCTTATCATTTGGGGGGTGATGGGGAGGGCCCATCCCTATCCCCTGGCTGCCCACAGGTCACCAAACACCCCAGCCCTGGGGGACTTCCAGCCCACACCCGCCATGCCCACCAAGGGCTGCAGGCAGCCCATGCTACCAGGCAAGGGCAGGCCCTTGGGTGATGTTGACCCAAAATGGGGGCTCCTACTTGCTCCCCAGCCCTGTTAGGGTTTTGCTGGGGCAGACGGTTTGCCAGCCCCGGTGAGGTGAAAAACACCCAGCAACCCCACACACCACCCCGACGACACAGCCAAACCCATCCCTACGGCGCAGGCAGCCCCACTCAACACCGTGTACCCACACTGCCTCAACCGGGTGGGCAGGTTCTGCTGCTCCCCAGCCCCACGGCCTCAGACACCCCGTTACCATCCCTCTCCCCCATGGGCAGCGGGGCGCGAGCCAAACCCGGCTGCTCCCATGGGACATTGAGCGCGGGGCGGCACAGCCGGGACCTTGTGCCAAGGCGCCGGGCTGAGACAGCAGCCGCCTCCTACGCCCCGCGTTCTAAATCCGACAGCTCCCTGTGGGAGCTGGGAGAGGGGGGGAACCGGCTGCCTGCGGCTGGACACGGCTGTGGGGCCACAGCGTGGGAACAGCCCCATTGGCTTCGGGTAAGGCGGCAAAAGGGCGTTTATAGAAAGGGTTAAAAATGTGAAACCGGCCCCATTGCAAAACAGCCCCAAAACCTCAAAACCTTTTCCTCCCCACGCCGGGGTCTGGTGCACAGGCTGGGGACCGGCTGCCAGTGTCGGGGGGGGGACGGGACAGACCGCAACAAACCCCAATTCACAGTCCCCGTCCCCGTTGTGTAACACAGACAGACCCTCTTTGTCTCCCTTTTCTTTCCTTTTTTTCCTCCCTTTCGAGCCCGTTTTTTGTTGCAGCCTAAATCTCCGCCTGGCTTTTCCAGGGCAGCTCTGCCTCCCGCTGCACCAGCCACCCTTTCCCACCCTTGCCTGCGGTTTTCCATCACTCCACGGGTGACCAGCCAGGCCAGAGGACATCTCCCGGTTGGCACCTGGGGACACTGATGGTGGCTGTCAGCGATGGCACCTGCCCCAGCTGATGTAACCCCACTGCGGATTAACCCCCGTGGGAGGCTCAGGGGATAAGCTGGGTGCTGAGCCACCGGGTACTAAATAGGGCGCGTGGCCGAGGTCAATCCATCCCCTCCTGAGAGCCACTTTTTCGGGTGGAGAGGGAGCTGGTAGCAGTTCCTGAAGGATTTGAGGTTATGCTGGGGGGGGGGAGGGTGGCGGAAATGGGGCTTTTCTCCCCCTTGTTGCACCCCCAGTGCTGCAGCAAAGGTGGCAATGCTGGAGGTATGGGGTTTTTTGGATGTGTATGGAAATAGCAGCACAGGGGTAAGCAGTGAGTGGCTGGGAGCTCATGCCTCAGTGGGGAGCCTTAGATTACGTACTGGGGGTCACCGGGGCATGGTGGTGCTGGAAGGGGTTGCGGGGGGAGGCAGAAGGAGCTTGCCAACTGCTTGAGTTTGGCAGCTTTTTCTGGGGAAAGGCAGGAATGAAAGACAGAAAATATTCGAACAGAATTCCAACAGAAAATTTTCCTAAAAGGCTTTGGAAGGCTGAGGAGACATGTCCAGGCAAGCAAGGACAGGCCAGGGCTGGGGAAGCAGCCCTGGTCCGAGAGATCTCAGCTCATCTTCTCCACTAGGCCAACCTTTTATTTAAATACCCTCCCTGTCCCAGCTATCCCTACACCCACTTCCCTGGTGCATCACACCGCCGGCTCCAGCGCTGCCAACAGCCAGTGCTATGCACACCGCTCTCCATATCCCCCTCACCAAAACACCCCAACCCCGCGGGGTACAACCCCCCCATCACACCCGTGACCCCACGTCATCCACCAGCACCTTGTCTGGGTGGGCTGCCCTGGCCAGGCAATGTCCCACTGCCGCCAGCACCTTCCCCAGGCGCCGGTCCAGGGCGCGCAAGTGGGGCTCGGCTAGGATGGGGGCCAGGGGGTCGGTGTCCAGCGCCTCCCGCAGCAGGTCGCTCAGGCGGAAGGACGGGGTGGCCAGCAGCTGCAGCCGCAGGTAGGTCGACTTCTTGATGCTGCCGAAGATGAGGAGGGAGAAGGGTCTCAATACAGGGAGTCTCTTCCCAATGGCAGCTCTGGGGCACACTGTGGGAGCCCCTTACCTGCAGCATTGCCGGAGCGGGGCCAGGATGGACAGTTCATCACGTGAGTGAGTACCGAAGCTGGAGGAAATCCCATCAGTTGGCATCAGGGCAGCATCGCCCCACAGCTCAAAGACCAGTGTGGGGAGCGTCTTGGCACAACCTGCCATTTCCCACCACCCCTTTGCTAGGATTGCTTCCCCCTCCCTGGCTTTACCCGCGGCCGTTGTCCAGGTGGAGCAGGAAAGTGTCATTCCCAAACTTCTCGAAGGTCTCATAGTGGTGCCGATCCATATTGCCTGCAGTGGGGCAACAAATGCGCCATAGGGTGGTGGGCCGGAATGTGGGAGCAGGGACATGGGGCACCCTCCTGGTGTGAGACCAAAACCCAGACGCTGGGGAAAAAGGCTGGGGGCACCTGTAAGGTGCCTGTCTGGTGGTCATGGCCATGGAGTGGGGGGACCCAAGCAAAGCCCCACCCCCTTCTCATCCAAGCAGATCCATGGAGGGAGCCAGAGATGAGAAGATGGGAAGCTCTCCAAGTCAGATGATGTTGGGGGACAGCATGGGGAGGAGGGACCATCCCTAGGAACAGGAGAGGCAGTGCAAGCCCTGGGAAGCATCGCCGCATCCCGGCTCCCCAGGGGCTGCACATGGGAGCTTGCTCAGAGATGCTTCCTGTGCCCAGGGTGTTCAGCTTGTCCTTTGGTTTCTGCCCGGCACGTGTCCTAATGGCACAGGCTTTGCTCTCGGTTTGGGTAAGAGCCCAGCTCTCTGCAGCCTGGGCAATGGTTTGGCCAGCAAACCTCACAGGGCACGGTCCTTCGGGACATGGAGCTGTTTAGGCCTCTTGGTCCCCAGCACCAGCACGGCAGGGCTCACCCATCAGGAAATCAAGGACCGTCATATCGATGAGGTCGAGGAGGCGATGGCCCCTGTCATAGGGTGGTGTCTTCCGCACCTGAGCACAGTAGTTGGGGTTCAGCTCCCACCTGCGGGCAGAGGCTGAGTGTGGGACAGGGCTATGACAGCAGTCATGGGGCAGCCCCCTCCTGTCCCACTGTTCTGCTGCTCCATTCTTCCCTGTGAAGGTGCTGAGGCGCTGGCACAAGGTGCCCAGAGAAGCTGTGGCTGCCCCATCCCTGGCAGTGCTCAAGGCCAGGTTGGACGGGGCTTGGAGCAACCTGGGTCTAGTGGAAGGTGTCCCTGCCCATGGCAGGGGATTGGAGCTGGAGGAGCTTTAAGGTCCCTTCCAGCCCAAACCATTCTGCAATTCTACATAGATAAAACTAATTCTTGCATCTTGCTTCAAGAACTGAGTAAAGACAACAAAAGAAAGACAACAAACAAAAGCCGGTTGCACCGAGAAGAACACGCTGTAAGCCCCAAAGTGGGCTGTGTGTTCCCAAGGTCTGTGATCAGAAAGGGTTGAGGAGCATGTAGTGTTTCTACCCAGTAATTGAACAGCTCTCCTCTAAATTTCCTAAGACCAAACACTATTGATTTATGGTTTAGCCTGTGCAACACCAATTTATTTTGTCCTATTTAAAAGGAAAAAGAGAGAAACAAAAGCCTTTCTCTTCAACGAGATGAGAAGATGCCTATACCGGGAGCTTCACAGCTTCATGTTCATAACCTGCTTGCTCTAATCCACATATCTGAAGTCAGGCTGTATCATGCTACTAAAGGAATAATCAGACCCCTCTCACCTAATAAAGCACAACTCTATTAATCCAAGTAATTCCTTGGTGCATGTGCAATTCTTGAGCTTGGTTATAATGACTTTAATGAGGAAAGCAAATCTTTTGGTAGTTAAGTGCCAAAAGTGCTTTCTCTTTAAAGTTTTTCTTCTACTTTCATTAACAAGCTCCCTTTCCAAAACAGCTGTGTGCATGTAAACAGTGAACTCAGATCAGCACATCCAGTTAAACAAGCTCATACAATCACAGCGTGCCATGGGACCAGCAGTTCAGACATGTATTTTGAGGTTACTTGTATAACCCTTAGTTTCTTCCTCTGAAATGGAATAAAAGGTCATTTTACATTCCAGACACATTAACTCATTGCCAGAACACCCTTAATTGTCTTTAATGATAACAAGCAGGACAGTCATCCTAACGTACTAAAAGATGGTGCAAAAATAACAGCTTATTCTTTGCATTCTACTGACCAGGCTTGATAAAGTAGGGAACACTTGTTAGTTTATAAACATTAATTAGAAGAAAAGCACTGGAAGGAAATATGAAATTGGGGATCTCAATCCAAACCTAAATGTCACTGCTAGCTACAGTTAAACCCGTGGATCGAACTAGAAGTCCAGTCCGTTGCTTCCAGACTGAGCAGGTTTTCCACATCCCAATGAAAGCAAATAGTAAAAGAAACCCAAAATAAAAGTATGCTTTGTTATCTAATAGGAAAAAAAAACACCCAAAAACAACAGCAAAGAAAATGAAACACTCTTGATAAAAGAAGCCATCCATGCTTTTAGTGTCCTTTCTTCTTTTCCAGCTGATCTGACAAACAAAGGAGACTGAAAACAGCCTTACTTTGCTTCTGACTTTGTTTGATGCATTGTGGATAGAGCGTAACATCCCCAAACCTTCTTTGTGTCACGCTTCAATAAACCTGACACCTGTAATAAAGCTCAGGTTATACTTTACTTCTATTATTTTCTGCTCTTAGTATCACATCAGCCAAAGTCACAGATTGGTATTACCAATACATCTGCTCTGCAATACACCGTAAGTGGAATCAATAAACACTCACCCATCAGCTTTCACCTTTCTGTAAAGTCAAGACACACACTGCTTACTGAGGCTCTTGAGAAAAGGACTTAGACACATAAAGGAACCTTTTGTTCATTAGCTAGAGTCTTGCTTTAGGCACTAGTGTAACCAAAAATGCTGCAGAAAACACTTTGGGGCCAGATATTCTGCAGTAGCTCCTCCGAACTTGAGAAGCCACATCCTCAGCATGTATAAATCACCACTGCTCACTGACATCAGCTGAGGTTAAACAGCATGCAGAAGTTGAGGGTCTTACCCCAGTGGACTGCTGTGCTGTCAATCAGGGTGCATAATACCAACGTCACTGGGAAAGAGATTGCTCAACTTCACTTGTCTCTATATTGGTCTCAATGTGTAAAGGTCTTTGAAAGGCCTCTTGTAGGCTTGGCTAACAAGCAGACCAGTCTTATTTTTACCACTTGGTGCCTCTGAGCAGAATGAAACAGCTTCCTTTTAAAAATAAGCATAATAGATAAGCAAAAACAAATCTGCAAAGAAATTTAACTTCCCTTTCTCCTCAGAGCAAACATTTTTACCTCTCCACACTAGAGGTCTTCCTTTGTCTCTACCATCATCACTTTAGAGTCCAGTCTTCCACAATCCTGCCACTGTAAAACTGAGATCTCAGTACCAAAGTGTTTCAGTAGGACAGACAAAATGAGTCTGATGTATATCAGAGAGGACTATTTAAAAGGTATGATGGAGAGTGTTAAAAACCTCTTTGACACTCATTTCAGTGAACTGCATAGCTGTGTCAATAGGCTCATCACACACGAGTAAAGAAATGTTCCAACTGTGTGCCAACATTAATACAGCACACTTCAGCTTACAGTACTGTATGTGATACTTGAAGGAATAGGTTTTGTCTGCACAACACAACATGCGAAAATGCAGGATTTAATTTAATTCCCTGGTGTGATGTGCTGTGATATAACTTTGATTTACATAATCTGAGCTCACCTGAAACTCCTCACTTGGAGGGCATAGTAGGGAAATCTAGAAGGAAACAAAACACATAGGGACATAGAGGGTCCCTATCTGCTTTTAGTCAGAAGCAGAACATGCCTAGAGCAACCATTTTGCACCACAAGTTCATATACAGAAAGAACAGTTCCAGTGAGCATTTCTAACACAATAGTAATACAAACAGTATTCGTATTGTTTGAAGGATATGGATGAGACATGATCATGAGAGAGCTTTCCAACAGACATGGTGAACATCTTCTTGCAGGGAACTAATGAAACTTTGCCTGAAATACTGCCTACATCCTTGATCACCAATGTTCAGGAAGATGAATCTATTACCAGAAGAGGTGCACTAAAAGGCTTCTAGCATGATCAGAGGAATGAGGAACCCTTTTTTAACAAGGGGAAACTAAAGAACTTGGTTAACCTAGCCAGAGGAAGGGGGATATGATTGCTTGTCTATTAAAGTATCAGGGAGCGAGAGAAAGAACAGCAGGGAGTGAAAACAATTAACGAAAAGAACTATGTTGTACATGAACTAATAGGTATAAACTCACCCAAATAGGTTTAGACTGGAGATGAAAAGAATGCATCCAACCCCCAGAGATTATTTAGTAATGAAAGCAAAATAACTACTGTAAAATGAAGTTTGAGAGGTTCCTGTGTAACATCAGACCACAGAGCAGCCTGTGAGGCTCTGAAAACCATGACACAAATGGTATGGAGGATACTGTTCCAAGTCACAGAAGGTGTCTGTGGGGTAGCTGAAAAGTCAGCTTCTTTTCCCTACTCAGCTTAGAGATCTCTTCCTGTCTTACTCTCAGAATGCTTCATGTTCTTAGAAGAAACAGGCAAATGTACATGTTACTGGCACACCTGTATTTGTGTGCCCTTACACTGAGGTCAATACAAAACCAAGTGAAGATGCAAAAGCAAAAGACAACCAGAAATCACAGACAAAGAAAGCTTGCTGACACGGTGGCATTCAGAAGTCAAGAATGAATGAAGGCCCTCAGCCCCTGGAAGGAAATCTGGCAGCTCCCGTCCCCATTCAATCACAAAACTGAAGTGTTGCCAGCTCAATTTGTGAAGTTTGTGTAATAAGGGAAAAATAACAAGGACTCACATTCCTGAACAAAGGAAATCGCGCCTAAGGAATTACAACCAGCTCTGCAGAGGCACGCTGTGGGAAAGAAATGAAAGCCTTGCTCTGAATGCTGCATTCCAGCCATCCTGACAGAAACCTAACGTTTCTCCTGAACTTAAAGGCATCAATTTGTGCAGGTGACATGAGCAGATGGAGTCAGGTTTTCCATAGCAATGGGCTTTATCAAGGAAACAGTGGGAAGCAGGCTACAGGGCAAGCATGAAGCAACACGTTCCTGTTGGACAAGGCACTCCAAGACTCTGCTTCAGCAAGGCTTAGTTGGTGCATTGCTCTGTAATTACAACAGGCACTTGGCTGAAGCTGGAGCTTCTCTGAAGTTATTTGAATCGAGAGTATGTTGCATAAAGGTGAGAGCACGACAAGCAGTATTGATAACAGAGCAGAGGAGCCCTGTGCCACGAGGTTAATTTGGATGCAGAGCCATTCACATTTGGCAGATTCAGAGGAAGACAGATATAGAAAGGTCAGAACAGAGCAGTGGGAGATGCTCCTTGATGGCTCTTTCTTTCCCTTTACAAAAGCTTGTCTCAAACTTGCAGACACAGTTCTGCAGAGGTGGTACACATCTCCCTCTCCTTCTTTACACTGCATATTACCAGCTATGACTGAGGATTCAAGTGAACCAACAACCTGAATTTTAAGAGCCTTTGTATTAGAGCTAAAAAGTAATCTCTGTGCCTCCAAACCTACTGCCTGCTGAGCAGGTGCTGCTGATGGCAAAAAGTTTATTAACATGCTCTGCCAGGACATCCAGGAGGAATCTTCCCTATTCCCAAGGCCACATTCTTCATGAGTGTGCTGCCAGACAGCAAGATTAGCTGGAAGCCTGTGAGTGTCATGGCTGAATCCATGGGCTCAAATGTCTTAGAGAAGAGGATTTCAAGAGCAAGTGGTCAGCACATTAAATCCTGATTCACGTCAGCAGGTCTTCTCCTTCCTCCTTCCTTTTCCCTCCTGCCCAGCTCCCTGGGTTGGGGATGTGTGTGCCTCCCAGCCCCCTGAAGCATACCAAACACAATCCTTAGGGCTTCTGGTCCAGCCTCTCAGCAGCAAAAATCTGCAGCTGTTCCAGAGATGGTGAGGTGGATTTAGGGCAGGGACTAGCAAGAGATGACACTGGTGTCTTAACCTGCAGGATCTCCATCACCTGCATGCAAACCAGGAGGACTGCAGGTAGGAGGGGAAAAGGAAAACTGCAGGTAGGAAGGGAAAAGGACCGCAGGTAGGAAGGGAAAAGGACTGCAGATAGAAGGGGAAAAAGGAGAAGGAGCATGAAAACAAGCAGTACTTTCACCCTCCTTTTTTCATTTAATTTGGTTTCAAAGTGTCCAGGATTGACCAAAATGTCTGATGGTGACCTATGAATAAGATCGTACTGAAGTTACAATGATTGTCAATTTTACACAGCATTAACATTTCACGTTACACAGCCCTTTGAGACAGAACTTCGTGTCAGTGGTCAACACAACCAGACACATTTCATAAAGCTCCACAGCTATCAGATGAACATGGTTTGGACATGAAAAGCTTGAGCCAATAGACAGAAAAATATGATGACCCAGATTGCTATATTTTGTGTAGTTTGGGGGTTTTGGTTGGTTTGCTGGGTTGGGGTTTTGCTTGTTGGGTTTCTTGGTTGGTGTTGGGTTTTTTTCAGTGGCAGTGGCTTTTTCCTTATGGGTTTGGATTTCCAATACTTTTTTAACATGGTCTGCTTTAAATTCAAATCTGAAAGCAATGCACAGCTCTCTTTCTTTACTAAGCCTGCAAACCCTCCCAATCCCTCACCTCTTCTCCCATTTCTGAGGGAGAGAAAGGCAGCACAGAGAATGCCTGCTCCCTTCCCCATCACCCTGTAAGGTCACTGAGTGAGTTCTTGCCAACAGCTTTACTGTTGGCAAACCTTTGCTCCCTTCTCCTGGTTACCCTCTCCCTTTGTAGCACCAAAATGAAGAGCATCTGTGGCTTTGATAACAAAGTTTCAAAGAACCTAAACACAGCTAAATACAAAATCCACAGTGGTTCTCTACGCAGACTTCAAGTAAATCCAATTTACACTTAAATTAGCCGGCAGAATCACTTTAACTTTTATCCCCATTAACTTTGCTGCTCTGCCTTTATCTCTGAAGAAGATGTAGTGACAATACAACTTCATATTTAAAATTCACTCTGTTCACTTGCTTTGCTCCTGATATTTATGCCTGGAAACCACCCCCATATGAGTATGGTTGCAGCACCTGGGTTCAGAGGATGCTTTGAGCACAGATGGATGTGGCCTGTGGTAAGGACCCACAACAGGACTCAGCTCCTCTTTTAACTGGTCTACCAAAAGAATAAACCAGGAGGATTTTTCTCTGCTTATGGCAAGAATTACGGTTGCTCTACAAACCCAAGTTTAAAGTGAGAATTTGGCTGGCTGTAATACAACGTACAGCAAAGATGACACTTTTTTGGCTGTCATGGGGCATGAGGAAAAAGGACCGGAGCATTGAAATTTAGAAAAGACAAAAAGTCACTGCAGTGGCATCCCATAGAAAAAAGAAATCAAAATCAGCGAAACCATTCATAAAGACACATCTGTATTGATACCCCCCCTTCCCAAAACGGGTCAAACTCCTCTTTATCGCATGTCTGCTGCTTTGTTTTTATCTTGGTTTCATGGGGTTTCACTTGGCATCTCAACTTTCTGAACCCATTGGTTATTTGCCTGATTCATGAGGGTGACAGAAACCTGCACCCAGCATCAATATTGCTGGTCTGAAGACAGCGTGACTTTGGAACTGGCTTATGTATTCCCAAATAAAGCCACAGCTCTCTAACAGAAGCTGCACCAGGGGAACTGTCAGCAGTCATAGGGGTTTCTGGAGGGCATTGGTTAAGGCAGAAAGAAGAGAGGCCACACAGAAACTATTTTATTGCTTTCCATGAACAAATTCACCTGATTAGGGCTCAGTGCAGCATAGATTAAACCTCACCAACTTCTTTTTCTAGGGTGGAAAAAAACCCTTTCACCTACTAGGACACAAAGTATTAATAGAGTTCCTCTTGATCTGACAACCGTTGCTGAAAGGAAGTGTCAGCACCAGTCCAACAGCACAGATTTATGGCTCCGAGTCTAGAATAATCACTTTTCAAGCACCACTACTTTTCCTTCCTTCCTTCTTCATGTTTTGGCAAATGGACAGGTAGAAAATACACTTGGCCCTTGTCCACAGCCCCATCTATTGTACTTGCAAGAGGTTTAAGTAGACACAAAACCCAATGAGGGTTTAAATAGATTTAGAAAAACCCAGCTACCAACAAAGCACCAAAGAACATGTGCTCATGTTGAAACAAGCTCCCTTTGCAGTGGGGAGCCAAACCAGATCCCAACAGCACATGGCAGAGCTTCTGCTGGGACCACAGTGTGGGTATGCTCAAGCCCTCCACTGACACAGGGGAAGAGAGGAAAAGAAAAACCCTTCAGGCTGGTACATGCTGAGCATCTCCTTCATTGGAGTTGGTTGTGGTGAGCTGCCCTGGTGACAGACAATGAAGTCAGTCTTAACACAGGCAAATCAAGCTCATGTGCTGTGCCACTTTGCATACTGTATGGAGCATGCACCTAACAGCACCCCTGTATTGCAGGAGCTTTAAACCAAGTGATATATGTATATATGTGTAAGGTAAATTTTAACGATGTATATTACAACACTGGCTCCTGCAAGGTAAGCAGGAGATTTTGAAGTAAATCCCAGGAAAGGTAGAATCAATAGTGAAAGATAAATGATGCAGTCGCAGGACTGCAACACATCTCCTCAGGTCCAGCTTTTTTCTCCTATCTTTCCCACATTGCAAACAATTTAAACACATCACACATCATTGCTTTGCAGCTTTACTCATGGCACAAGAAAATATGGCAGACTGAAAACGAACCTAAAGAATCCCCTATGCAACTGAAACAGAATTTCCCCCATGAAACAGCAGAGAGAACTCAGAAGGGTTTCAGAGATGAAATGACCCAGTTGAGATTGCCCCAGAACCAATTGTCTCACACACCCAACTTCTACATAGGGTGAACTCTAACTGCATGTCATCAGAGCCCTGCTTTTGAAGCAACCTGGCGAAGTTTAGCTAGTTCTGTGTTTCAGCAAGACCTGAGCTCCCTTCCAACCACACTGATTTCTGCAGGCTCCAGAGCAGTGATATTAACAAGTCTGCAAGGTGTTCCTCATACCTGCATGTTGTACCATATGAAAAGAAATGCTATCTAACCTGCTTTCTACGCATACACACAGTCTCAAAAATGACCACTCTTTTCCCCTATGCCCTCTTATTTAATCTTCACATTTCTCATGACAGAAGCTGTTAGTTCAGTCTGTTGACGATGATAAACAACTCTAACTTGTGGCTTTGCTGCTGAGCTGTTTCTGAAGGGGGTTTTTGACACATCAGAAGGCAGGCACTGCCCTCTAACATGCGTCTGCACACAAATCCTGAGCACTTTCGTTAGCAGATAAGTGTGTGTGGCTGCGGTATGTCAGCAACCATTAACAGATGCACTGGAAGAGTCACACAAGGCCATGAAATGCCATCTCAGAGCAAGGAATACGCCTGCACAGATAACAGTCTACTTAGGAACCATAGAGAAAATCCATGTTTTGAAACACACCTCCTTCTAAACAGTAATAAAACCTAAGTTAAAACAAACCACGATCCACTCTCAGAAGGGAACATGAGAGCTCAGGCAGAGCTTGCCTGCTGTGGATGTAAACAGACAATTACTTGCATTAGTGACACGATTGGAGCACATACCCTGATACAGAAATACTTCTTGGACATTATCTAGCTATCCATTTAAAGCAGGGCTGTTCTCTGAAAGCCTCCACATCCCTATTTTAACCGCAGGTTTTAACCAAGCCAAGCCTGTATAAACTGACAGGGTGCCAACATAACTCTTGTGGAATGACAGTGATCCAGAGCAGCTCCAGCTGTGGTCCCTTCACTTTAACTGGAACTCCACTTTTTAAAGTGGTTTGGTCTTGTCTTTGGCTGAACATGGACCACACCAACTTGTTACCTCCAGCGAGTCACACATTATTACTTCAATCCCTTTTGCATCCCTTGCCTAGTTTTGCATTTCTGACTTAAAGGGGTACTTTAATGGGTTAAAAGCCCACACATCCTAAACTAAGCACGCACAAAATCAACCAATTTTAATTAAAATGCTAAAATTAATCTAGTTTTAAAAATGTCTTTTAAATCATTAAACAGAAGTCCTTCTGATTTCCAACAATCACACATGCGCCCTCCCTTCATCCTGAGGACATCTCTTCTGCAATGAAACACCCATGGCACACAGTGAGGATTCCCCACCAGCAGGCAGTCCACCCCAACAGGGATGCTTGCTAATACTGCATCAGTGCATGGGCAAACATCTTGATGGAAGACAGTATCTGCTTATCATTCCAGTGTTTGAGCTTTGTCAGGACAGGCATATGTCTCTGTCCATGGCAGGGGGGCTGGAACTAGATGATCCTAAAGTCTTTCCATCCCTAACTGTTCTATGACTCCATGTATACACACAGGAAACCACCAGCAGATTTAAGGGCAATTTCCCAAAAGGATGGAGAAATGGCTTCTGAATTCCCCTCAGCAGCAGAACAGGCTCTGAGTTCCTATCAGGGCTGAGGTTAAGCATCAGTGAGGTCAATATTTCATACTGCTACTGAACACTCCCCTTGCTAAAATCAGAATCTAATCATGTTGGAGATGGCTGGGTCAAGTTTTGGCACCAAAATCAACCCCTGGAAAATGTTGTTACAGGAGAACTAAAATGCTAATGTTTCAGTTCGACATTCGTGCCAGAAAAACATCCTGAAAACCTCTCTCTAGGCAGAAAACTGTCTTCTAATTTTAGTTCAAACTTGACTTTCGGGCTTAAAATCGCATCTGTATTTAATTAAAATATTGTCTATATTTCCTTACAATTTATTTGAACATAAATTTTGAATTTGGGAAAAAAAAAAAACTTATCATTCAAAATAAATTCAGTTTTTTACCTTTTCAATGCAATAAAATATCTCTGTTGTTCATTTCACCCCCACACACAGATTTTGTTCATTCTTAGGATGACTGCAAACTGAAAATTTAATCATTTCTACAAAGTTCGGGTTAAGAATTACATGAAAGCATAAGAAAAGAAATCAGTTCCTGCCTCAGAGTGGGTAATAAATTACTGAACAGGAGGAAAAGAAACACCATTCTCTTGGCATCCCAGCTGACTGGAACCGAGCTCAGAATGATTTACTGAGTTGACCAAAGGCCCACTGGAAATCAGTGTTGCAGACTGAAAACAGATTTGCTTTGTTCCAGACAAAAACATTTACCACACAATCTCTATTCTTTGCAATGATCAAGACACTTTGGTTCTGAGTGTATAAACACAGAAATGACCTGTGTTCTGCACCTCAACAGCAAAGAAACAAATGAACACAAAGCTTGCAGCCTGGTCATGGCCTACACCTCAGTTCTTCTGAGTGAGGCTTTCTGATGAAGTATAATGTTCTAGAATACCCAGTAACTACAGCAACGTAAGGTCTTAGCTCTGGCTGAAGTGAAAGAACGATGGAGAGGAGCTGAAGGGGACGTTTTGTATCCAATGGTTCTACAGTTCCTGCCAAATGTTTGGGCTTCCATGGAAAACTAGTAACCAGGAAATTTCTAGGAAAGAATGAGACTTATTTCCACTTAGCAAAGAACAGCTACGAAAAGAAACACACGGCACAACAGAGGAGATTCCTATGAACCTTCTACAAAGCCATCACCGCAAGAAATAGGAACAGTTCAATATCAACTAAAGCTGTACAAATACCATTGCTCTCCACTTGCTGCCTGCCTTTGGTTTCAGGTTACCCAAAAGGAAAAAACGTGTGGTTTTCTTGTGAAAAGGAGAGCATTCCTAAAGAAACATTTGAGGCTGTGTCTGAATTTTCCAATCATCCCATTCTGTTCCTGAATCAGGATCTTCCCCAAACAAAGGAACTATCTGGAAAAATAAAACGGGAATTTAAGAGGTTTTTATTTTCCAGGGTATATGTTGGATATGGAAGGCAAAGCATGAACGAGTTCATCAACAGTTTAAGTTAGCTCTGATTGGTACTTTTCACTAAATAAAACATTGAACAATAAAACGTGCCCCCTTCATCTATCTTTCTCATTCCAATATTTAGCTTCCACAGCTCACATCCCGAGGTATGGGAGGTGTCCTTTCCCTCCCAGCACACAACACAACCAAATGAGTGAAGGGGTAGGCCTGAACAGCCCAAAGTACAAATTGGTCATTCAAGGATGGATAATTGTATATGTACTTTGAGTGCAAATGTCTCTAGACATAAATCTGGAATGAGCCTCATCAGCTAGACTCTTCAAGAAAGGAAGATGTGGTGGTTCTGGTCACTAGTGAATGCCTACCATTGCTATAGCAAAACAGCTGTGGAGAAAAACCCCATGTGTTTTTAGGATGTATCTGTAAGGCAAGGTACTTTTAAGACCAGAAGCATTTCATACAGTATGAAATCCTACACTGACTTCTTTAGGGACACGAGCTATGGCCAGCTATGGTTACAAAAGCCAATTTAGACTGGAGTAGGTAGAGAAAATGCCTAAAGCCTGATTGCAGGAACAGTCATCACACAAACCATCTGATTGGAAATTACATGAACCAATTGTCAAATCTAGCCAAAAGGTCGAAATGCTGCATGGTGATTCCTTATTAATATACTGTAGGGGTACATTTGAAGATGGAAGCACAGTGTTAGCTAAAGGATAATAACTGTACTATGCTAGAGATAAATGAATACAGCAAACTTCTGCTCACCTGGGGCACAATAAAATGACTAAGAGTCATCAGGAGAAGGGATCTGTGCCATTTGAAGATGTGAGATTGCTAAACTTACGGAAGCACTGTCTGACAAATCCCAGCAATGAGAAATTAAACTTCTAATTTGAGTCCTTGATACCTGATGTGCAGATAACTTAAGGGGAGACTCAATAATCTTGCTTGCATCGTTTTCACAGTCAATTATGTTTGGGTCTTCTACCAATTGCTTGCAAAATCCCCCTTCCACGCCTGGTTTCTGCTGCTGTTATTTCACTTCCCACTGCAGCACTGGAGCGTGCACAGCTAGACTGAAAACGCTGGGCTGCATGAGCTGCTGCCCCAGTGGTACAAAATTCCTTCACACAAACAGGGGATTCAGAAGCTCAGGAACTAGGCAGAAATCGGTTTACATAGGATAACTTGGATCAATAAGGACTGTTTTCACATCCATGGGGTACCCTCAGTTTCCTAAACCAATCTGAGGATTTCACTCAGTAAGTCTCCTGGTGCAGTCTCTGGCCCTTGATGTCTCTTGCAGCACACAACACTTTTGGCAGCAGTAGTTTGAGAGCTGGGCAGCGTTTGCCACCCTGTGTGAGTACAGGATGTGGAATGGATCTTCCTCAATCTGTCTGCAAGCTTTGCTTCTCTTGTCCTGTGTTCTCTCCAACCTGCATCTCACCCTTCACTAGCCTGAGCTTGATTCAAAGCAGTATATAAGTGAGAGCATCTCTACCTAACTGAACATGTGTGATGCACTACATGTGTTCAAAACACCACTGCCCTGTTGGCTTGCTTGATGAGATTCATTTTCTCCTTGCAGTTCTGGCTGAGGAAGTTTCTCCATTTCTCTGGAATTTTCAAGCCCTTACACAGGGACAGCACCCTGGCCCTCACACCGAAATGACAAGAACAAAAGAAAACACTGAAGATGGAGCAACAAGCACAAATGGTTTGGTTTTGTGCCCTCTCTGGAGATAGGCTTTGGCTACGAGGGTTGCATACAGAAAGCGTGCACAGGCAAGTTCAGTATCTCACCTTAGCTCGGCTTATTTCAACTTGCTGCCAACAATGCAGTGATTTGTTAAACACACACATTGTATTCCAGGGCAGCATCAAAACTGATGATGAGCAGCATAGCACGAAGGCAGATATGTGCCCTCAGCTGAGTCCCTAGGCCAGAATTCCTAAAACCATTTACTGTTTAAACATTGAAAAGCCGAGCCATGATTATGCTAAAAATGATTCTAACCTCTAACTGAGCCTGTTTATCTTTTGCCCCTCTGACACAGCAAGATTTCAGTTTCTCCCACGGGATAGCTTATAAGGCAACTTCATGACATTAATTAGTCAATCAATGGTTCTGTTAGAGTTAACCCAGTGCTCCACTATCACTGCAAGAAAGAAAACCCACAGCAAGTGCTCAGAGCAAAAAACCAAAGCCGATTAGCTCCATGGAGACTTGTTGCTGTATCAGACTGCATGGCTTATTGCTGCTCAAAGAGACTGTGGGGCTGGTGACACTGGAATTTCACACACACACATACACAGACAGAGAAATCAACTCCTGAGCACCACCAGCTGAACAGTGTGTGTGAAATCTGGCCAAAGTCAGTGCAAAAGGAGTCATTTACATTGCTGTGTGGTCAACCCTGCTCTCAGGTCTTCCCAATGCAGACAGGGGTGGACACTTGTTTGGTACCTGTTTCTCTGATGACTATATTCGAGCAGGTCCCTCTTAAGGTCCTGACTTGGCCATCTTTCCTGTTCAGCAGACACTTCAGCATCTCTTGCAACCTGTTTAAGTGACCCATAAGCAGGAGCTTCAGAGCTTTGCTGAATAGGGTGGATCAAAGCATGTGCTGAAACGTCTTGCTAAACTATTAAAAACTGGCTTGAGAGCTTGCATAAAGGCACTCACTGAAAATTACCAAGTTCTATGAGAATGAAATGAAGCAATTAAGTTCAGCTTTCCTATCTCTACTTTCAGAAATGCCCACTAAGTCCAGCACAAAGCCCTTGTTGTTGCAGGATCAGTAAGCCTGGGGCTGCTTAAAACAAGTTGTCTTGTTCAAGAAAGGCCTTGGTATGGACAAGGTGCTTTGTATATCTCTAACCTCAAGGTAAACCCTGAAGGAAGGATTTTGACAAGCAGCCTGACAACACAAAAGTTATTTATGCCTTCATCTTCCTCAGGTTTGCATCTTGCACCAGGTGACTACAGTGACACAAATCACAGCCTCTTTTCTCATGGAGGCAAAGCTGATATCCCACCCGTTCATCGCATCCCTTCCCTCTCACATCAGTTCTGCAAAGTCTCTGACAATTTCAGTTTACCTGAGCCTTTCTACATTCGGGTTAAGTCCCAAACTGTAATCTCTCTGAACTTGAACAAAACTGGTTTATCTACATAGGAGTCGGTATTCAGACAGCAAAGCTAAAACTGAAAAGAGATGCAGAGCCAAAGTCTACAGGGACATGAGAAGAGTCTGTTCTCCATGGAAGCACTTGCTAAGTGTTATATGGCTTAAAAAGATCTGCAGAAGCGTTTGAATTCCATAAAAAACCTTGCCACCTGAACTGAGAGCTTCATTTATCTTGCAAAAAGCGGAGTTCATCTTGTGAATCCTGTTTGTTTCAATCTGTTTTGTTCAGTTGTCCTTTACCATCAGAACCATCAGCACTAAGCCTGAGAAAAGTTCAGGCTTCCATTGGGTAAAACCATATCAAAACCATACGGTAAGAGATTTCTCCATACTGAAAAAGGAGTATCATGCATGGAAGGGAGGCAGACATCAGAAAGGTGTTAGGTAATTTTTATGGTACTGCTCAAGGCAAATAACAATCATATTTGTGCTAAAATATAGAAGAAAAATAAATTGAACACTGAATTGGGCAGAGTCCTACCACAGTAGGTCGTTCTAGATGGAATTGGCAAGGATTCCTTACATACTCCTGCACCAGCACCAATCCCAGAGCAGCTGCATGAGGGATCTCAGCTCACCCAGCTCTGCTGTTTAAAGGTGCCCCTGAGCGCTCCCATCACAGAACATCTACAAGACAACTGCTGAGGCTCTTCATTCTCTCATCACCAGGGAAACTTCCTTCCTTTGCATGAGTCTGTTCTGTCTCTGGCCTTCCTGCTCCCAGTCAGTTTAGCTCCTTGCCCTCCATGCTAGATCATTCCTCAGTCACAAGTTACCACTGCTGAGCAGCTACAATGAGAATTTCCCCTTGGCTGGAAAAGCGATTTCCCCCAAACTGCACACCCAGTCAGGAGCAAAATTAGGAGCAATATCAAGATCTCCTCGCTCCTAGAATCCCATCTGTCATCTGCCAGACTGAGCACTAATGACTGCAGGACAGCTCTCGCTTGGAAAGTACATGCCTCTTTTTAAGACCCTCATGCATTGCATTACTATTTAAAGGAGAGGGAGATTGTGGCATTATAGACAAATGCAAGGTTTGAACAGAGCAGCATAGAGAAGAAAGGAAAACTTTTCATCATTGTATAAGAAGAGACATGAAAACAGAGGTTAAATAAAGGTTAGAATATGCTGCTCTAAGTTCTTGCAAAGATATCCAGAGTGAATCTAATGCTTTTAGTGGAGTTAGTATGTAATGTCCTATGCTACTGAGGTATAAAATTTACACTCTCTTCAAAGTGATAAAATACAGGTGAGCATTCAAGTGGCTGCTGCTTGGCTCCACCTGAAACCCCCTCTACCTGCCTGGAGTCAAATCTCTTCACTGCTGTTGCCTTCTGAAGCAATGCTCATCCATACCCAATACCAACACCCATCAGGCAGTGAACTAAATCCCCACAAACTTCTTCCTTTCTCCTCTTTGTTTTCTTTTTTAATTTTAAACACAATGTTTCTGTGGACAATAAATATTTAATTTTAGAAATTAAAAAAAGGGCTTTGGGTTTGTTTGATGGCCTCAGTTGAGTTGGCATCAGCAGTTTTTCCCCTCTAGGGAGTAATTAAGGGAAAGCTCCCAGCACAATGCTAAACTGTGATAATGACAGAGTTTAAAATCATTTTCATACCACATGCTGCATTGCAGTTCATTTCCATATGCTCTGCCTCCAACAAAGGTGTCACACTGATAAAGTCTCCTAGGCAAAAGGGTGACCGAAGTCCCACTGCCTGGAAGGGGGCTCGGGGGAAAGACACGCACTGTCATGCTGCATGTGATAAGGTCAACACTTTACAAAGTGGGAAGTAAGAAGGCCCTGGAGATTTTGGCTATATTTGTCTCTGCAGCACAGTTAGCAGCTGAGATTTGGGATGCTTTGTTGGTGATTCACCTGTGCTATAAATTGTTAATTAATACTGGATATTCAGTACATATCTACTGCACTCACCCTAAAGCTAGACAATAGTGAAGCATCTATAAGAAACGCCCACGGCACACACTTTACACCACCTTGTAGCAGAATACATGGCAGGTAACCTGTAATACCTGGATCCTCTATTCACTGCAATGCCACATGGAGGAAAAACAGCAGCACAGCCACATCAGCTCACAGGTCACTGTTAACTCGAGTGCAGCATTGTCCTGACAGTTATGTTGACTAATTCCAGCTCTGGCTTCTTCAGCAGAAATGAAAAGACCCTTAGGGGAAGGTCATTTGCCAGACATCCCATCTGGGCTGGGAAATAAACCTATTGACAAGTGGTGGCACTGAGAAGCAGCCTCCACATCAAATTTAGATCTGAGAATGATGCAGCTGAAGGAATACTCTGCAAAAACCTCCAAACAGTAAAAGATGGCAATCAGCTTGTCAGCAGCAGCAAACAGGCGAGTTTGGACCATTTAGTCCAGTTTTGTCTCCCACTTGGATCGCCTACATATTGGAAACAGCTACATAAGGTGGTGAATGAATAAACACGTCTCACACACAGAACTGGTGATCAACCTGAGAGATCTCCCTAGGGGAGATCACTGGATAAGAGCAGGGGAGGAGGGTGACAAGAGAAATAGGAACCAGAAACATGGTGTGGTAAGTGGAAGTAGCAAGGAAGGGACACATTTTACAGGAGGCAAGATGGAGAGAACTGAGAGCAGGAACTTGGTGAAAGCAATGGGGAATACAAGGGTGATCAGGAGACAAACCTCCAGACTTGTAGGAGTCTATCAAAAAAGGTATTAACAGTGAAAACCATTCACTGAAGAGGTGAAAATGGGTCCCCTGCATACAGCTGAGCACTGGAATAAAAGGGACTCAGACAACTTGGCAAGCATAGCAGACAGCAGGGATATGATCCAAAGAAAATGAGCAGAAGGGCAAGTGGCATGTTTCTACTGGGCTTGGGTCAGAAACAAAAAGCCATTAGGCTCCTCACCCTCAGCAGATGTCCACTCCACTGCGACTACCTCACTCCCGTTTTGGGTGCTTGTTCACACAGGGAACAATGATCTGACACTGTGCCCCCTCTGTTCTGGTACCAGGTTTTGGGGTGGTCAGCCTGAAAAGCCCATCTCTGCTAACAGTTTATAAAGCTGTCAATATGACATTATAGGATGCAAAGAAAATGAGGGAAGATAATTGATTTGCTTTTGTAAGAAGCTCAAAAACACATCTTGCGTTAGAAGGATACTGCTAAAATCATTGAGGTTGAAAAGTCAACCCTCATAACTTAAGAAATCCTTAATTTGGGAAATTTCCGATTCTTAAAGTTGTTACAATTTTCTAACCTTAATGTACCCCTAGAGTAGTGTTATTTGTGTATGGTGTTCCTGTGAAATCATATCCCATGCTACCTTACACCTGCTAGAGCTGAAAGATACGTGAAAAAAGCCAAGAACGAATCTTTGACGGATAATGCTGATGCCTATTTTGGCTCTATCCCAAAAGGAGGCAGTTTTGAACATAGCTATTGGAAACTGGAAAACTTCCCATTTGGTTCTGCAGACTCGGAATGTTTGCTTCCAGGACAAACCTAGGAAGTTATCAGAACCTTTTCACCTTGGCACAGATTTATGTTATCTCACTAATTCTTTGAGATTCCTCCATTTCATCTCAAATCATTCATCTCTAAACATAGCAAAACCTGTCACAAAGGCTTGAAGATTTATTTCCTTTGGGTTTTTGTTTGCTTAACATGGTCTGTCAAGGAATCAATACCTATTCTCATATGCACACAAAGACAAGTCCTCTTAAGCATGCATATGAATGAAAGGCAAGCAACAGATTTTATGCAACTGGGACAGTGCCTAATATAAGTTTGTAAACTGCTTGAAAGACCTCTATAGAACTAATGTAAAAGGTAGGAATTAGGTCTGAATTAGGACCGTACTTGCTTCTGCAATGCTTTTGTGCAAATATGATGACAAAGTAAGTTTTAAACTGTGTGCAACCGATATACCTGAAAGGTGACAAAATGTGCTGTGCTTCAGGAGAAGCCTGGCTGCTCAGGGCTGACACACGGGTTGACAAGCATTTCAAACCCTCTATACTTTCTGGTATCCAGGAGGACAGATTAAAATTCCCAGTAGCATTCCTAAGGCATCTCCCTGATTGCAAAGATGCTGCTAATAGAGTCAGGAAGTAGAAACAATTGTGATTTGTTGCTACCCATAACTAGAAATCAAATACCAATGACTCCCTTTCAAATGCTTAAGATCAGCAATACAGCAAAAGACTTCACCAGAAAAAACAGTGAACAAGTTGCAATCTACCTCTCAAAACCAGCACTTCCAGGAGTGTAAAGGTTACATTTACTGAGTGTATTTTCCATGCTATTATTCACTAAGACCTACCCTACTTAGCAGAAATGATCCATTTGTACCTTCTTTATAAATCTTGCATTGAAGTCCAAGTTCATGCACATTATGATAACTAATATCCTCCTTCTACTCCTGAAAGAGAGACCCCATAATTATATCATTAGCACACTGAGCATAGTTCCATTTTTCTCCATGAGCCATACTGCATACATAAGAGCAAAGTCTGGCTTTACTTTGAGAATCTCTGAGTGTCTCTAGACAAAAACTACTTCTTCCTACGCTAGTGTGAGATAGGTAAAGATCCTACCCAGATGGCGTGAGCTTCATTAGTATTAGGTTAAATGATTTTCTGTCAACAGAGCAGACAAAAAAGACAGGAATGAACGGTGAGAATTGCAGTCAATAGACTGCATTGGCTTAACAGGATTTAGATGTTTTATACAGACAAATTACACCCACACAGTCATGGTCTGAGTTATCAGTCAACAACGGCATGAATATTCCCAAGCTTGCAGAAGCTGGAGGCTCCTTCTTGTCTTGCAAGATCAAATCTGAAACTTGTGAAATGGTTTGGTCACAAATAAAGCAAAGGAACATTTTTTCCCTAAGGAATCAGGATAAACCCAACTGTTTCATTTTGAACTTAACGCACAGGGATGACCAATGCAAATTGAAGTAAGGAAAAAGTTTGCATGAACTGGAGAACCAAGAAGTGTTCTATAATTATCCTCCTTTCTGTGCTCTGTTCCTTCGTCACAAGTTGTGATCTGGGGGCTCAGCATCTGCATGCAGCAGTGGCTTTGACTGTGAATTACTCTGGGCACCCACAGGTCAGTAAAAAGCCTTTGTTCTCTTCTAGGAATGTTCTATTGAGCCATTCAGCACATCTCTAACAAAAAGTAAATAAATCCTTTAAATCAACTCGCTTCACTTCTAGACCATGAAGAGCCATTGACCAGGATAACAGATCTCAGACTGGTATTTCACATGTGCACAGATGCAGCCAACCTCCAAAGCCACACACACCTGAACCAGATGCCATGTAGGCAGCACACAGTAGTACACCACAATTACTGATCGAGGAGGGGTTAGAGAGCTAGAGACAGCAATGAACTGGCAGAACACAAAGGGAGTGCAGCAGCCACTTCCTTCTAAATTCCCATTACTTTCAACATCTTACTAAGAAGCAATGGATTCTCTTGCTAGAGTTTTGATCCATCCTGTTTCCAAAGGAGTGGGAAGGATATGCTAAGTTGATTGTAGCATAGCACAGAAAGCTAACTCACGGGAAAAAGCCTCAGCAACTGTCTGCAACCAATAGCTTGAACATGGCTAAATGTATTTGCCTCATCAAGGGTGATTCCCAAAGCCTAGGTGAATATTTATGTTTGGCAAATACTTCCTTTAGCAATGATAACATGAAGCCATGTCCTTTTTAATATTCCCCTGCGTCTCTGGTCTCCCCTTGCCAGTAACTCTTTTCAAACGCATCAAAGCCACCAACACACTTCCATCCGTGATTTTCCAAGAGTCCAGACCCTGGATGAAGGTCAAAGCTTTCACCTTTGCAAGTTTCAAAGAGAACATGTCATCTGTACGGTTCTTGGCACATAACATCTTTCTGTCAATACTGTGTGTGCCTTTCAGGTACAAAGGCAACAATCCAACTAGAAGCTTATGGCTTGAACCTTGTTGCTGCCTGTGCCAGGTAAATTCCTTTAGCCTATGTCCTGCTGAAACTCAGTCTCCTAGCCCTTGAAAGCCACAAAACTATCACAGTAATTTGAAACTTAGCCTGAAAGGCCTGTTTTAGTTTAATTAAATTTAATTTAATCATCTGAAATGTAGCTGCATTGCTCTTCATTAAGAAAAAGGCAAAGAGCTCTAAAGGGTCTGTAAGATCCCTTGGTACGAAGTGTTCTATTTCATTTCAACAGCATATAATCTGATATTTAGAGAAGTTGCTTTCAAACCATAGTTTGAAACTTTGCTGTTTGACACCCATGGCCATTCCTTCTAACTTTTAGTATTTGGGAAATACAAACAAAAACCAGTGCAAGCCAATGCAAGTGTCAAGCCTACCATATTTTTAAAGCATTATGCATAGCTTTCTCTGCCTAAGGCCACCCACTCACCAGCTGCAGCTGAACAAGCCATGTGCTAGCAGAATACAAATAGATATACAGTCAGATACAAGCACATAATCAAATGATACATAAAATACATCAATATCTTGAACCAAAAGGTTTTACAAGTTTTAAAATCAAGTTGGGATGGGGAATTATTTAACCCATCTTCTTACTGGGATGGTAGAGTCACTGAGCAGTGATCTTACCCACACATTGCCCTTTAAACAGAAAGCTGTTTGTCAGCAGCGGAAGCTTCACAGTGTTAGTTAATGGTGTTTGGCACACCAGTGGCATTCTGGCAACTGAGGCAGGAATACTGATTCTGGCACAACTGCATATGGAAAGAGTGAGAAATGTAGCCCACAGAGCATTTTTATGGAAGCTGGACCAACCTTTTATTAATGAAGTACACAGGGGCTCATTAGGCATCTGCAAACTATGAGGATTTTATATGTAGCCCAAACAACAGTTAACTGTAAATGATTACATCTTCCTTTTTACCAGGGAGCTGCAGTTAATTCCACCAGCCATTGAAAGCTCCAGCTGCCAACCTGTTCTTTGACCTCTGATTTTTTGCCCACAGCCATAAATATGTCTTGCCTCTGTTCTCTGGCAAATTTCCATTGGTGTTAAGTCACATTCATTACATGAACCTAAGATTCAGCATCAAAACCAAGAACTGAGGCTTTCAGGGTTTGACTATGGTTTACAATAGGTAACAAAACCCACCTAGTTCCTTACAGGAAATGTGTGTAACTGTCATTGCTAAATTTAAGCTTATGTGTAAATCAGCTGAATAAGGTAATAATTAGCAAAACAATAATAATAACATGGTGAGCTGTTACTGGCGATGGAGCACAGACCATTTAATAGTGGGACATAACAGAAAAATCATTCTGTATGGGAATTCTTCCCAGTTTAGGAAGCATGTCCCATTAAGAGGTACATGATTTAAGTTCTAATAATCTTCTATCCTGTGATTTCTGCCTTGTCATATGAAGCACATTAGATAATGTGAGGGAGGAACCAGAAGAGTTAATTGAACAGCCAGGTGATAAGGTCTAATACATCCCCGGATTTTCACCTGGTGAGTTTATGTGACTAGGTAAGGGAAGCAGGCAGAAGTCAGGCAAGGTGACTCATCAGTTCTAGCAATGCAAGAAAATGAGATTTTAAGTGGAAAAAGATGTTTCCTAGGAAACTGCATGATCTGCTTGTGGAACATCAAACAAGAGCAATTTCCTAACAACAGCCACTGCTAAATTGATCTACTGCACCTCAGACAGCTTTATCAGTGAGAGAGAGAGATTGAGTCCCTTTTATATTTTCTTAGTTACCATCATCAATTTGTCTATTATTTGGCTCCTTCAACTGTTACCTTTTGGACCTCCCACAAGTGCAAGTATGATATTTGCCATTATCTAATTGGAAAGCATGTTTCCCTTCCCCTCATCTATTTTTTACCTCTCTCTCATTTTCTGCAGCAAACTCCAGATTCCACTACTGCTGCTGCCACTGAGACAGCAAGACGAGAGCATGTACCATGGCATGCAACACGTCCAACAGTGTCCTGTTTAAAACCCTCCCCTTCGCAGCAATAAAAAGTGAGCTGCAATACAAGCAACCTCCTGGGCTCCCTGCTCCGAGATGCTCATTCTACAGTATAGGCAGTCCATCTATGAGGGATCAACACACTGTATTAAAACCAACATCTTTACAGTATGCTGTCGACATTTTCATTCCAATAAACTAAATCCCTTAGATTTCTGCTATTATATATTGCATTTTACATTATGCATGAAAGTTACCGAGTATTCAGATGCTATAGAGGAGAACATTTGTTTTCCTTCATCATTTCCAACGCAGATTGCTCACTATGTAGAAGTCCTAACTGATGTAATACAGAGACTGTCTTCAGTATGTGACCATGGATTTCTAAGCATAAACCTGTGTATGTGCTGACTATGTGCAGTCAGCCAGGGAATTCTAGTGGCAGGCAGCTCCCCAGTGCTTGCACTTGTCCTGTGATGCCAAGCAACAAATGCACATCTGTTCAGCAAAGATGGTCTCAAAGTGTTTGGCTTCTGTACATTTAGTCTGAGTGTGCACACTGAACCCCATGTATCTTAAAGTGAGTGGATTTACTTGAGGTGCACACATAAAGATGCATCCAATCATAATGCCAAGGCATTCAAATTCTTCCTAGACAAAGTTTCCTGGCAGAAAAGAAGGAAATGTCTGAGGC
>JANHGB010058296.1:0-15801 GCA_026283785.1 Coracopsis vasa | reverse complement strand
GAACATTCAGACAGCATAACTAAAAGCTGAGAAATAGGAATGTCAAGAAGCGAGATTGAATGCAGCCCTCTTGTGGTGCATGCTTTAGAGCAAGGGAACAAATGTGTTTTGCTGGTCTGGTATTTCCTTTGCTTAGAATGACAAACTTTTAACGCTGTATTTTGTGCTCTTTCATTTCAAACAAAAGAAAGGTACATTTAAAAAGAAAAAAGTCAGAATGGTGAGCTTCTGCTTTTACTGGCAGGGCTTTGAGGCTGAACAAGAAGCTATGAAAATATAAAGCAAGTTCCATAACCTGTAACGTTCTCTGGAAGAGCCCGAGAAGGGTGAACCTGAGGAAAACTGAGGAGTGTCTTCATAGAAAAAAGGTGGAATTTGGGAGTCTCTGTTTATAACTCCAGAAATATTGCCTTCATTTTCCAAAATTCTATAGAAACTCTTTTGCAGCTGTTATCTCACCATTGTTTGCTTAAAATATTTTTCTATCCAGAAACACATTCCTAAAATATTTCCATTATTTTAGTAGAAAAGTATTGGAGGTATCTGAAAGAAATGAGAGAGGCTTGGAAATGTATACTCTGACAACCGGTTCTCAAATCTAAATCTTACAAATACAATAATGTGGTTTATGTCTATGAGTAATCCAGAGTAAACTTCAGGAAATGGTGGCCTATACTCTGACAGCAGATTCTCAAATCCAACTCTTATAAATACAAGAATGTGGCTTATGTCTGTGAGTAATCCAGAGTACGCTTTAAGAGACGGTGGTGTATCAAATGTGATATTTGGACATGCTGACATAATTAGCATCTTTTAGCTCTCAGATTTTGTTCACTTAACAAAAAAAGACCAAACAAAAAACCCACCCACAAATGTTTTTCTGCTTTTCAAGTGATGCGTTTCTTCACTAACTTCCGTTACTAAATTGTACTTCTTTGTAGAGCAGAAATGTCATGTTGCTATTTCCTCCCTGGAAGTCGCTGTGTATACCTGGTGTGGACAAAAATCAAGAGTTATCTTGAAAAGCAGCACCAGCAATCCCAGAAGTATGACACTTCACAAAAGTCTTTCTCTGAATAAAACAAAGCACGCTAAGAAACCAATTATAAACAAATAAGAACATGAGCAATACGCAGGTCAGGCTTTTGTCACAGAATAAACAAAGCCTATTGAGAACTGCATGTAAAATATATTTTGTCTGCTGCTTAGCACACAGTGTAGCTAAAATGGAAAATTCTGTCGAGCCAGTATACTCTAAGCGATAGCACTAAGTGAATTGGCATTTGCAATTAGTTTTCCAGTGGTTTGGCGGCATTAATAATGCAGCAGAAGGACAGGATATCCTTCAGCTAAACTGGTATGAAAAAAGCTTTTCATTAGCATTACAATGAACTCTGAGAACCAGGTATTCTTACTCACTGGAAGAAAGGTTGGGGGAAACAAATTTTGTGTTTGAAGATGTTTGGCGAGTATGATTATTGTCAGAAACTGTAGTACAGTGTAGGGATAAAATATCTTTCTCAGGCTGTTATTGTAATTCATAAGATGTTATTTTCAGCAGTGTTTATTATACAAAAGAATGTTCAGAACCAGATAAATACACTTGGGAGCCTTGTTAAATAAGAATAAACCAAAGGAGTTACTTAAAGTTACAAGAGAAACAAAATGCTGACATAGATGAGATAAATTATTCTTTCTGTTGGTTTTCCATAATAGTCTACTTTGGTCAAAAAAAAAGAGCAGTCACTAATATAGTTGCCTATATGTGGGCAAATTTAGATAAGGATCACAAATGTTCTGATTTATCAACCAAGGTAAAAAGAGATTGAAGAGGAGCTGATGTTTATCAGCAGAAGCTTAGAGCTAAGAGGGATTAATTAGAAGCCATCAGATGCAGGTTGATGCCAATGAGTGGACAGATGAGGAAGTAACATGCCTTTTGATAGTGCTTGTCACCACAGACCACAGGGCACTTGTGTTTGTCAAAATGGTCAAATTAGCCCAGCCTTCAAAACAGAGCACGCAGTTCTGCTCAAATGGAGGTAGCCATCTGGCAGCCTACACCAACTTTGGAATTTGCTGCCTTTGCCAGTGTACCCCATTCTGAATTCAGAGAGTCACAGAATGGTTTGGGTTGGAAAGGGACCTTAAAGATCATCTAGTTCCAACCTCCCTGCCATGTGCTGTTTGATGCCCAGCTACATCTTTATCAGCCAGTAATATCTTTTAGGTGAATTATAATGCATTGTGTTGCACAATAGCTCAAGAACATCCAAGTCCTTAATGTTTTCCACATACTTGGTTAGAACACTATCAGGATTTTTTTGAAGGATCTCTTCCTACAGCTCCCTTCAGTAAGCACTCCAAATACACTTCCATGTAGTCGTTCATCACTCAATTATTGCGATTCAGTCCTCTTCTGCGTGTCCTGATGCCTGTGCCTCAGGCCTGAAGGAGTATTGGAAGTGGTCTCGCCAATTCTCCAGAAAAATCAAATGTTTTAATGTTCCTTCTCTCTTATGTCACTATGTCCTTGTTTCTGTCTTTATCTGAGAGTCAAGGGAGGAAACTGCCAACTCTGAAGTTCAAGAGAATTGAGAAAACTCAAAGCCTTCCCAGTCTTGTCTTTTAGATGTTTTGTCTTTTGACTCTGTACTCACCACTACAGTCTTGCTCCAGTGCTGACTGTGGTGCAAGTGAATTACTAGGCATTTCTGTATATAACACTCAGCTTGTGCTCCTCTTAAAAGAGGCTGTAATTTGGATAGGTCCCTCTTCTCTCAAGCATGAAAAACAATGATTTACTAACTTACTTCAACAAAGCCACTCCACGTCAGGTACTTATCAGAAGGACCCTTGCACAGCCTCTGTGAGACCTGCACCCAAGGCAGTCCTGGTTGTGCTGATGCCTGGCAGTTGCCCAGTACAATAGCGTGTGAATCCAGTGATGAATCAGATTGATGGATCAGATTTCTTGCCACGTGGCAGACACTTGTAATGGTAGCATTTCCTATTCAACTGAGATATATTTGGTTCCTTTTTTTGTTGTTCAGTATACATAATGCACCCTGCATACGACATTTTGACTGAAATTCAATTAGCAGCAATAAGAGTAAGGTTGGTTGAGTTCAGAAGGTTCCCCTTGTTTACCAACAGAGGCTAGAGGTTACACAGTGGAGGCAGTTTTGGGTTGCTGCTCTCTGTTTTATAAACAGTCGTGAATAATCAGGTCCTGGCTGCCAAACTCGTGTTCTGGATGACAGCCGGCCAGCTGGTCTCTCTCAAAGGAATTGGCTTTGAGTGGGTTATGTGCTTGAATGATCGTATCTATCAGATTTGAAGGCAGATCCATGTTGAGTAAAGCTCCCAGAGGGTGTCAGTACAACTCAGTGAAGGACAGGAAGGTCAGTGTCAGAACCTTGAATGGTGTGATGGGCAGAGTGCAGACACCTGGGGTAAGGTGTCTGACTTCAACTTTTCCATGAATTTTTGTCTGGGCTTGAAAATAAATGGCTGTAACACCAAGTGTGGAAAAGAAGAACGATTAAGCCTCCAAGAGCAAACAAGCAGCAGGTTGTCATCTTATTAACCAAAGGTGAAATTTGGTCCAGAGTGTCAAGCACAAGACAGCAGATGTGAGTGGAACTAACCCCAGAACTGCAAACTGCTTTAAGTATCTTAACAGGGAGGAAAATGGCAAAATTGTTGTTATTAAACCTAGCTATTGCAATACCTCAGTATTGCTCAGTCTTAGTGTACTGTGAGAATAGAATCATCTTACAGGTGGTTTTGAACATAAAACGGTTCTGTCTTATTTCATCACAAGGCAGAAGTTGCTTTGCAGGAATTTCAGTGGCCTGTAGTGCAAGGTTAGGTTAAGTTAACTTTAAGTGTCAGTTTTGGCCTTCAGATCTCTGGCAGAATCCCTCACTTGTTGAAGTTGGCAGAAAATCTCATACTGACTGTACTGGAAACGTAATTGGATGTGTTGTTGCACAAGACAAGAATTGTATAATGCTGATATACAAGAATGCTTAAAATCCCTGGTATTTCCAATAGATATTGATATGCTTACTCTAAATCTCAGTGAGGCTTCCTCTGTGTAACTGTCTTGTATGTCAGTATGTTGAGATAGTAGTGTGACTTTGAGAAAAGGTAAATGAAAGGAGGTGAAAGTTAGCATGTATCTGCCTGAATGCTCATTTAACTTGGTTAGGCTGGATGGCTGTGAGGTTTCTCTTTAGTAACTGAAATGTGCATCCCCTTTAAGTGTAAAGCATCAGAAAAAGTAAGTATCAAAACACAGAAGAGGTGAAGATGAGTGGGAAATTGCTACTCATCTGTTGAATGGAAACTTGATGTTAAATAAGATCTTCTTATGTTTCACCGTTTGAAACATAGTAAGAGTTCCAGGAACTAATTATCTGGCAGTGGATGATGACATGGAAATATATTAAATATACATAGATAGCTAACCATGAATACTTGATGCATGCAAAAGAAGAGTCTAGTTAATTTTTATGTAAATCAAGCAACATTGAAAGTGGCAATATAATAAGCAAAAACACTGGTTTGCATTTGAATAGAACAAAGCGGCAAATTCGTGCTTAAAACAGAGCCTTTCTTCTTAAATTGTCTTTTGCTGGGTAGATATTTAAATGTAAGCTTTATTCACAGTAAAAACGTGGTCTTCATAGGTATCATCTTGTCCAGAAACAAATCAGACAAGTTAGCCTTTTAAAAGCTAATTTAATTTGTTGCTTCGCGTCACTACTACATTATCACTTTTAATGATTAAAGGGACTAGTGTTGAATCAATGTGATAAGCAGGCATAGTTAATACCAAGATTGCGTAAGGACTAGCTTGTTACCAAAACTTCATAGAAGTCATGGAAAGGGGTGCTCCCTATCAGGAAAATAGGAATGTTAGGTGTGGACTGGCCTGGCAGAGGTGGGGATGCTCTAAGTGCAGGCTTAGCTGCACCATGCTGCTTCCTTTGGGACACAACTCCAGCATGAATTCAGTTGAGAGGTAGCCTGGTATCTGAAAGATAAGAAACTCACCTGTGGTGACTGGGTTTAGAAGAAAAGCTGAGGAGGCTTGAGGAAAATGTTCAAAAAGAAGGTGCATTTATCTTTAGCCTTCTGCTGTGTATTGCCTGGTAGATGACAATGCTTGTCCTGACTCTTTATGCATGGTTTATTTGTGTTGCTTGTATTACTGCCTTTCAGAATTGTCCAGGGATATAAAGTTCAAATGTTGAGGGTGAGGGAGGAGAGGAGGGTATTAAAGCAATTATTAAGTGTATTTTAATATGCACTGGTAAACAAAACTCAAAAACTGTTGAAGAACAGATGCCTTTGGCACGTTTCAGTGGTAAGCATATGGCTATTCAATTTTGAAATACAAATCCCAGAGCATTTAGATCAGTGCCTGTCAAATAGCTTGTCATGACAGAGGGTTCAGCTCTGACCTGCAAATTCAGTCCTATTCCTTCTTTCTAATCCACTGCTGAATTTGATTAGTTGAGCCACCACTCAGCTCCCTCTAAGACAGGAGTCCTTAATCTGCGGTAAATGCACTGCCAGAGGCACATGGGGCACAAGCTTTTACCTCTATATTATACAGTGCTGTGCATTATGAAGGTTTGAATACATTTGGAATGGCTGAGAATCTTAGGGATAATCAAAAATTAGAAGCATTAACTAAGCTTATATTATAATGCCCCAAATAAGAACATACCCTTATTGCAAACAGTTTATATGGACAAAGTTTGTAGATGCTGCAAGTCAAAATGACCAAATCCTAAGTTTTTTGCCTTGTTTCCAAATCTACAACTCTCACACAGAGTTCAAGTCTAAAATGAATGAATAATTTCGTTTAATAAATGTATCATTAAATCTTAAAGGACTCTTTTAATCCATTTGTCAGGAGAATGTTAATTGTATTTGGATGAAACCAACAATGAAAGCAAAATTAAAGAGAGAAACATTATAATGCGTGGAAAATTTGACGCTCATAAGGCAGCAAACATCACAAAGCTGTTTGTGGAATCTTAGTTTGGCTTTCTTACATGTATAGACGAGATGATCTGGTCGTCAGCTAAATGCGTGCCGTGCTCCCCACACACGCATCCTCTGCCTCACTGAGCACTCACTGAAGGAGCAACTTTTAAATATTTTGGTTTCTCTTTTTCTTCAGTGTATGGCCCGAGGGCTGATATGCTGCACTATTCCAGCTCTTCTAAGCATCTCTGCTCCTTGCTGCTTTAGTACTAGAGTGCTTCGTGATCTCGAAGGAATGTATTGTCACTATGTCTGTATTTCCCTCATGTATGTGACAAGTTGAAGCTCAGGAAGACTAAGGTCAGTTCTACTGCCTGGTTTTAGACACCTGTGGGCTTTTTTTTCAGTCTTTGCGTGTAGCTTACAGCTGGGGATGCTCAGAAGCGCTGTAAAACTGACCCTAGAAACTTCCAGCCAGCCAAACCAGAAGATGAGAAATTAGAGTCTGTTTATGAAATAGGCAGAAATAGCACACATTTCGTTTGGATTTTATTGAGCAGGAAGATTGGTTTGAGACTCAGCTGCCTAACGTTGAACTTGTCCTCTTTCATCCTCCTTTGCTCTGTTTGTTGCAGACCTTTCTGGTCCTGCAGCAAATGAAGCAAAGCTCCTGCACTCTCTTGTTACACAACCCTGATTCACTGCAAGTTCAGGTCCTGGGGCAAAATAATATATCGTCACAGAGCTGAAGATAATATCCATTATATAGGCAGAGGCAACCTTAGATGTGGCATTTTCCTACATCTGAGTATTGAACTTTACAACCTAATGTTCTTTACGACTGATGCATTTTATGTTATTTTAAATGTTTTTAAACACTAAATCAACAGCTGATCATACAACAGATACTGCCGCCATCCCTCCCCAGGCTGGGTTTCTGGTTTGGTTGCCAAATTCCCTTCCAGAGCTGTTAAATAGTTGTCCCATTTGCATTTGAATCAGATGGCTGCCTTCCCCATGCTGCATGGGTGGTCACACGCAGGAGCAGTGAGAGTATAGCACGGTCTTTTACTCCCATGAACTGAAGGCCAGAAGTTGGGAATGCTCAATAAGGACAGATTCTCCTTACATTTCAGCTGTAAACTCTATAAAATGTTTGATGAGCGTGTGCAAAATTAAGATTCTTCAAAGGCTCAAAGTTGTTGGCCAAATTTGGGATGTTTTCTTGGAAGCTGGCAAAAGGCGTATTACTGACACAAATACCATCTCCTGCCAAACTTCAAGTCCCAGTTCCAAGGCTTGGGGATGTTAGTCCTTTCCAAAGAAGAAACCATCTGAGATTTTTTTTGGTGACTTTTTAAGTAACAAACCCATTTTTTTTTTCCATAGCCTCAGTCTTTGATAGAGCTGAATTGCTTCAGCTGAGATTGTGGTGCCCCTTCATCCCTTCAAAAAAATACAAGAATCTGAGGCTGAGAGAGCCTGGAAATTTAAACCACTTCAGTCCAAGTGGTTTAAATTTGACGTTGTACACAGCAATTACTGTAGAGTCTTGTAATGAACGGGCTAGGAAATTGTAATGTGGAGGTACTGAGCCTGGTTTATAGTAAAAGAAATTGGCTGTTGTCATCTGAGTTGTTTCATGCTAGCATAAAACTCAGGAATTTTATTTTTAGACCAAATAACCCAATCTGGTCTGGACAACTTGTCCTACTTTGATTTTTTACTTGATCAGGAGAATGTGTGATATGTTGGCATCGCATTGTGCAGACTCCATCCAACCATCTAAGGCTAGTTTGTTAGGCTATCATCTTGAAATATGAAACGTCTTTTCATGAAAAGAATGCAAAGAACTTTTGTTACTAATAACATCTTACCCTTTATGGGTGAAGTTATTTTACTCCCTTTCAAGATGAATGCAGCTCTCACCGACTTCAGTGGGGATCTGCTGCTTTTCTGCCTGCCTGCGCTTGCAGGGCTGGATCCTTAGCTGGGGTGAATTAGTTTAGCTCTGTTGAAATATGTGCAGCTTTGCTGCTGTACATCTAGTCAAGTATTTGCACTTCTTTTAACTAGAATGTTTGAGTTTGCACTTGGAAGTTCAGGTTTTCATATCCCAGATGAACTTTAGTACAAATAAACCAGGAAGTGGTTCTTAAGTTGCTTTTCTTCTCAACAAGTTGCACAACTGGAGGGGATGGGGGAATTATTAGTCCACCCAAAAGCTTTGTAACCAACCATGTAGTTTTATGTACATGTAAACCAGCAACTGCCACCGGGGAAAAATACAGGAAAAGGGTTGTTATTCAGTGGGAGAATTCTTCTGATATGATTCACCATCTGGCCTGCAAATCATTGTGTCATAGCAGTGGTCGTGGGGGGAAGGAGCCAGCCTATGATGCTGAAGTCAGAGAGCAAGGGATGTGGATGAAGCTGTTTGATTTTGATGGTAATGGACAATGCCAGCCTAAGTGCTGCAGCTTAACCTAATGCAGCAGGGCAGTCAAACCAGTTGACGAAAGGAAATAATTGAGTCTTACAGATACAAGTAGGCACTTGACTCAGTTTGATACATCTGGAAAGACCACGGGGTGTTGAACTTCTGCCCTTTTGTGAGAGGTGGACATCTGACAAGTCCAGGTCTCCACAAAACCTCCTCCTTGCATCTGTGCATTCATTGGGCTGCAAAATAAATTGGTAAATCTGGCACATTGGCCGTTTTCTGGGATACAGGTTTTTCTTTCCCCAGTTGACCAGCATCTTTGGAAATTTAGTATTTGCTGTCTCGTATATGGGCAGAGGTTGATGAAAATTTAATGGTTTATTTGTATTGATCAAGGAAAATAGCTGAATTTATTAGAAGTCAGCTTGAATATTAGGTGTCAGACATTGCTATTTTTAAATTGCTTGCATCTTGTTGATACAATTCAGTATAAATATGTAACAAGAACAGTTAAACATTTTCTTTTGTAAAATATCTGTTAGGGTTTGGAGGAGGGGTTGGTTTGTTTTTAAAGCTTAACAAATGCAATATACTTGGTATAAAGTAAACTCAGTAAAATAGTGGTGATCTCCATTTCCAGATTAGTCTCTCTCTGAAAATGAATGTGTTAGTAATACTAAATGAGAAAAGATATTTGCCAGCACTTATAGAGCTTTATCACTTGCTTTTTGTGTTATGTTTGCTCTTTCATATACAAATATTAGGGATATTGCATGGTGTAATTCCTGTTCTGCTTTTTAAACAAAAGGAGTCAGAACAAAAGAAACTAAACGTTCCACTAAATGTGACTGTTATCCCGTATTTAAAACCACTTAACTTGAAATTAATAAGCCGGCAGTGGCTTGTGTGTTGTAATGACCATAATAAAGGAATGGCTCTGATAAAATCAAGACATGGTTTATGGCCTGCTGTACTTCATTCGAGACAGGATCATTCTAAAATGAACAATCATCTCCTTCTCACCCTAGACAAACAAAACCCCTTAGAGACAAAATAACTTCTTGTACTTTAATATGATTGTTTGGTAGCTTTACCAGCAGTTGCAGTTTTAGTGATGTTTATGCAAGAGATTGCATAATGGCAATTTGACACAGGAACACTCTAAAATGAGCTATAAACGCTGAACCTCTGGGTACAGCCAACTTCAGAGACACAATGGAAGCCCATCTACCTCTGCTATAGGAGCAAGTGCTTTCTTCTCGACCATCCCAAGAGTTTAAGTAAGCAGAAGTATTTACAGAAGATTGTTAAGATCTTTAAGATTGAGCAATTTGCTCTAGTGGAAGGTGTCCCTGCCTAAGGCAGGGGGTTGGAACTGGATGAGCTTTAAGGTCCCTTCCAGCCCAAACCATGCTGTGATTCTGTGATTTGAAGAGTAATTATTTGTCTCTGTAACAGCAAATCTTTCACCTGTGGTGACTGTTCTGGAAATTTAAGAAATCAGTTCATTTTGTGCTGACCGCTGTAGCTTCTCTGAGAACATCTGATGAATTGAAACTCCTGAGGAAATATGCAGTCAGTTGTAATAAGTGAATATAGAAACAAATGTGGGTTTGGAAGACAACAAAAGACATGCTAACTCATCCTTGTAAAACACGGATAACCTTCTTGTCCTCTCAATTGCCAGGAAAAGCACCACTTGTTTGTTTTTCTTTCATGGCTGGAACTTGAAATTCAAAGCCTCAGCTAGGGAAGGGTTTCCTTTAAAACAATGTCTTTAAAGGTCCCTTAATCCATCAGAGGTTTTGATACAGTTTCTTACATGCAGATTTGTTTGGGAACCCGACTTTATGCCAGTTTCAGTTCTGGTTAGCCTCCCATCCCTTTTTGTCTCTCTTGTTTTCCTGCAAAGGGAACATGTAAGTGTTTGGTTGAGTTAAAGCTTCTATTTGGTGGTTTCTTGAGTTAGGTCTTGCTTCCCCTGCTCTTCCACTCCACCCAGCCTTTTCTTCATGACTCACACTAATTTGTAGGTAGTAAAAGTATTGGGATCTACACATTCTCCCTTTGCCACCACTGACTTTCTTCCAGGAGTAATTTAAAACAGTAAAGGAGCCTATCTGTGAGGCCCTCTGCAAACTGTGGCTGGGTCTCCACCTCTTAGTAACTCATGTAGTCTGACTTATTTAGGGGGGATTGTTCTGGGGTTTTTTATATGACAGTAGCTCTTTCTCAGTTCCATTGTAACTTCAAATGCTGAACCAAACAGCTTACAGTCAGAATGAAAAGACAAGGGCCATCATGAGGAATACTGTGGAGGGATGTGGTAGCAGCAAGTCTCGCATGTTCCTTTTAAAGACTTCAGGAATCAGCACTGTCTACTGAAACTGATCGAGAGCTTATCCAGAGATCCAAGCAAAGGACAGGATTTGAGAAGGCATTGCAGAGTAGTGGCAAGGGTCTTTTAAAGGAAAATAACTAGTATCCAGACTCCTTCAGGAGCTGCTTCAGCTAGAGATGCAAGAAACAATGAAACTGTGGAATAACCAGCTCAAACAGGCAGCTTGGAGTCTGCTGGCTAGGTCATTACTGGTTTGCTACAGAGAGAAACATAAATTTGTACGTGTTACAAGCCTCTGGCTAGCAAAGTTTGCTTTTGTGAACAGTGTCAGTGAGCTTGTAGGCAGACAGACTGGAGGGACACATTCTGCAGCCCTGCGGCATCATGTCCCGAGTATGTGGGGAAATGGCTCAGCTTTACAGTTGGGATTTTCAGTAGAATAGCTCTGAAATGTCTGTCAGAGCCTGGCAAAAAAACTATTCACAGTATTCTGATTCTTTAACTATGAAATGGTGGTTCTACCATCACTACTTACGACCCTGCAGCAAACGCAACATAATCTGCTTTTTTTGTGTGGAAGACCTCATAGCAGCCTTCCAGTATCTGAAGGGGGGCTATAGGGATGCTGGGGAGGGACTCTTCATTAGGGACTGTAGTGATATAAGACAAGGGGTAATGGGTTAAAACTAAAAAAGGGGAAGTTTTGATTGGATATAAGGAAGAAGTTCTTTACTGTAAGGGTGATGAGGCACTGGAATGGGCTGCCCAGAGAAGTTGTGGATGCTCCATCCCTGGCAGTGTTCAAGGCCAGGTTGGACAGAGCCTTGGATGGCATGGTTTAGTGTGAGGTGCCCCTGCCCATGGCAAGGGGTTTGGAACTAGATGATCTTAAGGTCCTTTCCAACCCTAACTATTCTGTGATTCTATATATGTGTCTGGAGTTTTTACCCTACTCTTTTGCTGCCTTAATGGGGCTTCAGTATTCATGTATTGTCTGTTCTTATTCAGTCTTAATTCCTTTGAGTTTAGTCTTTTTGGAGAGTTCCTATTATTGATGCATTGAAGAATATCATGGACAGAGGTTACCAAAAAAGGGTGTGACTTGGGAGTGAAGTAAATTTAGCACATCCACATTTTATTAAATTTATGACTTACAAAATGCTCAATATTTCACAGTCGCCAACTGACCCTCATTTTACTTGTGCTGATGGATGTCCTGAAGCTTTGCCAAATAGTTTTGGAATTATATCCTCCAGAAAATGTTATTGCCTGTTAAAAGCTTGAATGTGACCTTTTCTCCTTTCTCTTCTCTCTGACCTCTGTCTCTGGACGCATCCCATATTGAAATTCTTTTTCTTCTCTGTCCATTTGGCAGAATGATTCCATCTCCTGCACACCCTCTGTTGTGTTTGAATAAAGATAAAAATGAACATTCTTGCACGCAGCACCATCTTCAGAGTGACATCTTTCTGCATCATCTTTCTTTCTACATCTGGATAAGCTGATACTTTTAGATAGGGATATTTGTAACAAGCTTGAGCTCTTCAAAACCTGTTTAACTGTTAAAGGGTTTTTTTAAGTCTTATGGAATGTTCCCTTTTTTTATGGTTTGGGCTTTTTTTCCATACAGCTGTTGATCTTGTGCACTGCACGTTTGCAGGGATGCATGTGTCTGCAGCATATGATGCTGTCAGCTTTTTAGTAGCTTTTCCTGTTTATGAACTGGAGAACGTTTCAGATGGAGAAGACCAGCTGGAGTGAGAGCAGTGTCAGCATTCCCTATGGCGGTTTTGATCACGCTAAATTCTGTTAATAAAATTCAGGGTCTGTATATCAACATATTGGAAATGTTATATAAACATTTTCTAGGGAGGATGAAGGGTCTGTGAGATGTAACTTAAAAAGTCTTTTCTATTTCTTTAAGTCTTTTCATTTCAGAACTCTTACAAAGCCAAGGTTTTTTGTAGCATCACCAGCAGATTTTTCGAAACAAAGATTTAGGAGTCTTTTTTGGTAAATGTTAGAGGTAATACTTATAATCATGAGCTAAGCCAGAGCTAGCAAAATAACCTTTAGTGCTGCTTTTAAAAATGATAGCACTAAAGATAGGTGGGGTTAAAGCAAACTCTGCAGGTCAGTATATGCAGATGTAGTTTCCAAAATGGCTTTATATGAATGCACTCACCTGACCTGTGTCCTATTACAGGAACCGCATGTACAAACTAAAAGGGACACTGGATCTGTATTCCTTGTTCAGTAACCATGTGTTCAGGAAAACCTAATAATATATGTGAGGAGAGAATAACATGTTATGTATTGTTCTGCTCTATAACGTGGTGCTTCTCTTATTCACTTAACTGTCTCAGCAACCACATTTGGCCACTTCGTGGCTTCCTCTGCTTGCACAGAATATGGCTTGTGGATTGCAGAAAATAAGGAGAAATGAAAGATATAGTTGGCACAGGGAACATTAATAAGCATACACACAGGGGTTATAAACTGTTCAAGGCACTGGTGACTGTGCATATGAATAAACAGGTACAAGGGATTAAAAGAGGTTCTTTAAGTTTTAGATCCTAATCTAGCAATTTCATTTGTGGTTAAGGGACTGCACAAATACACAGGGCAAGCTGTGCACATCTGATTCCAGGACTATTATTACATTAGGTTTCTGAAAATAAAGCAATTTATATGAAACCCAAACAGCATTCTTTATGTAATTCATCTTCTGCAGGCATCTTCTTTCTTTCAAACATGTCGAAACACAATATATTCTTATTAGTTACCCTGTCAACTTAAAAAAAACATGCTTGGTTTTTATTTTATTGTATTTTTCCTCCAAATTTATATTGTACATTTAATAGAATGCTCTCAGTAGTCTCTTTCTGTCCAATATGAATATTTTTTTACTTTAAAACTACAGGAATAAAAAGCATCAACTTGCTTTTTTTTTATGACCTGTAGATAAACAGATATAGCTACTTACATCTATATATATACGTAGTTGTCCAGATCAGGAGTTGCTATTTCTTTATCCTTAATTTTAAAAACTCAATTTGCATTCATTTTTCAGGCTAATTTAGTAGGTTTTGGCATATGGAAAAAGTATTTCCAGAATGCCAGAGTAAGTTATATTTGTCATTACTTTTCTCTCTAAAGCAAAATCACCCATCTTTTTCTGTGGTAGCTGTGTTAGGGTCTTTTGCACACATAGGACATTCAGTGCTATAATGTGGCAAAAGAATTCAGGCTTTGATGTAACCAAATACAACTTGAGCATCTTCGTCTCAGAATGGCTGCATTTTTATATATATTTTTTCCAAATATCCCCTTTCTTTCCTATTTTTGAGTGGAATATAAATAACTTTTGTGAAGCCTTGGTTGATTTCCTCTCTAAATGTATGAGGTTAACATTTAATTGCAATTCTGCGCATGAAACAAGGAGTTGAACATATCATTTAGTTGTGTGATTGTGTTTCTGCTTAAGAATTCGAAAAGGACAAACTCAAGTTCTGTTTGAACAAGGCATCCTTAAACTGTTGATTACTTTAGTGAAGCAACAGAGAAAAAAGTGGATCTACCACACTCAGAAGCTGATTTTCAGAAGCAGGAAGTGAATCACTGCAGAAACTATATAAAAACCTGAACCAAGCTTTTCAGCCACCAGCCTTTATCATTTTTAAGGATAAATCATGTCCTCTATCCTAGTAAGAGCCTCCCTGGAACCCACTGGATTGTTTTGAGATTCATCCATAGAACTAAAAGTTGTTGTAAGGAGTTGCATTATGATAACCTTCTGCAGGTCCCAACCAGGCCCAATATGTTTGATTCATATCTGCCAAATATAGTGAATACATGAACACAGAAAGATGCAAATCCTTCCTAAACAAAAGGTTTTGTACGTGGTGGGAGTATTCCCAAAAAGCAGCATGGAACATCTTTGAGCTTTAACACTTTGGAGATTAAAGCGGTGGGTGGGAGAGGAGGGATTGAGGTAATTCACGTGCAATGTTGCCAGTAATGTGCCTGGCATGCAGTTGACTATAGTAAGCAGTTCTTGGCGCTTCACATTTACATGGGTGAGTCACATCATTTCTAATAAAGAATCCTCTGTGTAATTTAGGATGGAAATTCTAGATCTGTTTCATAAAGGCAGAAAGATAATTAGACAGGCTTAAGCATGCATGGGTTTTGTACACATTGTATATGGAGCAAATAGTCCTCTTCTCCTAAAAGAAGTAAATTCCAAATATTAAGTGCACAAACTACAATCTTGTTTTGAGAAAATGTGTTCACCATCATTTATAAATACTTTTTCATAGCTGTAACAAAAGTCATAAAAGAGGATGCCTGTGTCTGGTTCAGGGATTGCCATTTTCATGCCCCTTTGACTGTGAACCTCTCTTCTTTTCTTTGGCTGAAGCAGCTTCTTTGCAGGGTTGGTTATTGAGTTTTATTAGTGATGAGGTACATGCCTCTTATGAACCCTAGATGGGATTCAGAGCTACTGTTTCTGTCTCTGCAATTAATTCTTTGATGGAGCACTTGCCATTTGTAAAGCAGTATACTGCCAGGGAAGCAAGACTGAGGGACTACGCAAAGAGGTTTTGTCGTAGATGCAGTGTTTGATGTACAATGGGTTATTTTTAATTGTTTTGAAAAATGTGTTTACTCATTTTCAACAGTGTTTTCTGTAGCAGAAGTAATTACATTGCATTAAGCGTCAGCACCGTTTGATCTGTCAGTTTACAAATGTATGTATTAAGCATTCAGTAGAAATTCTGATTTTCAAACTGAAAGGCACTGAAAGCCTAAAATATGCTGTTTACTAAAGACAAGATCAGCTTAATATGTCATAGACGTAGCTTCAAGCATCTTGCACTGTAATAAGGAAGACACAATGTTTTGTCAATTCACCATCAGTTACAATCATCATGAAAGAGCTGGGTGACTGATGGGAGGCAGGAAGCATCTTGTAGAAACTGCTGTACTGAAACACAGCCCCTCAGTT
>JANHGB010058295.1:0-18275 GCA_026283785.1 Coracopsis vasa | reverse complement strand
GACTTTTAGTGTTGATATACAGGAGCCACAACAAAGGTTATTGCCCAACTGAGCATTGGACAGGATGCAGAAGAGTAAAGGATCAAACTGGTTCGCTGAAGGGCAGTGTCCCCGTGTGCTGCTTTAACATGAGAGAGCAGAGACAGCCCACACAGCTCTAGGCCTCTGCTCATCATCAGCAGCAAGTTTGCAAAGCCCTGAATGGAAACTTGACAAACTTGGAAGGCCTACCCAGTTCTGTATGAGCTGGCCTGGGCTTTGAGCGGTGAAAGGCTGTAGTCCATTACCGATATTTTGAAGCATCCAGTCTTCCAGCAGGGTATTTAGGAAAGGACCTTTAAAGGCGGCAGTTATCTCCCGAGTGAGCCAGGTTTCAGCAGGTGGGCAGCAGCTATTAGCTAGATGGCAGCATTAAGCACGAGTTGTCTGGGTTCTGCCTCTGGATATTTACCAGGGGAGTAAGGTGCAGCTCGGAGGGAGAGCCATGCGGGAAAACACACTGCTTTTCTTCAAAGTTTGGGATCTGGGGGTAGCAGTCATATACAGATAGGTGAATTATTTATAGGGTTGGCTTGTGTCCTTAACATTGAACTAGTAATAGTAGATAAAATCTGCCGCAGAAAAGCAGTCAGGGAAAAGTAGGAATGTCAACCTATGGAACATCTCTGGTCACATTTCCTTAGAGCAAGAATTGCTCAAGCCTGTTTTTGTGGGTACCAGTATCACCAGTCTCATGTCAGTGTTTGTTTTCCAAATGTATGACTGGCAAGTAGTGCCACTCCTGTAGTAGATAAGAGGTAGTTCTATGAAAAATGTGAAACTGGTTGCTGTAAACTACTTTTTGACTAAGAGCAATACAATGTATACTCAGATTTCTGGGGGGCCTTTTACAATAACTTGTTCTTATTCTAATGGCAAGTAAAAAACAGTAACGCTGTAAAAAACTTCTGTTCTTTTTTTTCTTACCTTTACTGAAGATAGGAGTGCTATTTGCTGCTTTCTTCAGGCACATAGAACATCCATTTAAAATGTCTTTCCTGGAGCTGCATGCAAAGGACCTTTAGCAAGGCAGCAAAAGTCTTGTACTTTGCTTTCAAGGCTCATCTATTCTCACTGTATCTCCTTATTTGGGGAAAAAGATAAAAACAAGAACAATTCAGATTTTGTTTTTTATCAGACCAGGCTCAAAATAGAATGTTTTCAACTTGTAATTGACTTGACTGATAAAATGATTTGACAGTATCTACCAGCATATCTAACAGTTTAGGATGAACCTTCTTACTTTCTGCATCTACTTTTAACATGACACTTTATTTGGTATTGTGTGTTTCTATTCTGTAAAGCTACTCTCATCTAACATTAGTTGAGTTTTTGTTTCTGATCTCGTGTTGCTTGTTGGTGCTGGGTTTTGTCTGGTGCATTTAAATGCAGAGTGTCTTATATTTTAAACTTTCCTGCAGAGCATGAAAGCCACCCTTCCTGAGTCCCCTTTGTCTACTTTACTTACATTGGTGATATCCATCTCCTAAGAATCAGTTGGAACTTATCCCTGTATTCCTCAAGTGTTTGTGTATGCTGCTTAGAGGGCTAAGTACACAAATGTCAGGGCAGAATATTTATGTTGAAATACCTATAAGCTTAAAAAATCTGATTAGAACAATGAAAAGTCATTCATTAGTTCTCATTAAAATCATTTAACCAAACCCATTTTATTTGTACTTTCTCTTCACTTTGTCCAAACTCAGCACAGATTTACAGTTGTACTCATTCAAATGCAATTTTTTCTGCCTAGCTGTTATATTTTGCCTAATTTGGTTTGTAGAGCATATTTATTTTAACAAAATGGTGTTAAGAACGGGACTGTTCTTTTTTATATGGCAATGAAATGAGGATTTTGTCAATAAAGCTTGCTATTTAGGGATAAAAGAAGCAGTAAAAATAGTGTTGAAAAATTCAGCTTTAAACTGATCTAAATTTTTTATTTCAAAGTGCAGATAAAAATTTTGTATATGTTTTCAAATCCTTCATTTGTGAAAATACGTGACTAAAAATATGGTGTATAAGAATATATTTATGCTCAGTAAAGATTTCATATTATAGAATCAGTGCCTTGTAATTCACGTATAAACTGTCTATTGGTCATAAAATTCATTATTATCTTGAGGCTCAGTAGTTCACAATAATAAGTTTTAGCTTCATGCAGTGTCTTGTCAATTTAGACACTTCTTGTACTACTTTTCCTTAATGCATTCGATGACCAAATCATGATTAAGTAAGAATCTCACCTTATGTTGTTTGTAAGCAGGTCATAGCCACAGCCAGGCATAACAATGATGCTTTTAGGGTGCTTTGTAATTGCTTTAGCATATATACTACCATGTATAACATGGTAGTTGTATATATAGCATATATACATCGGAATATATATGCACTGGGCGGTGGGTGAAATATTGTCCTCACTTTGCCTTACCCATTGTGACCACCTTTGCTTGCATACCATGAACTTGTGGAGAAAAACTTGAAAGCATGAAAGAATACTGCCACTAAAGTACAAAACCTAAAAGTAAAGTAGAAAAAATAGCCACATTATTATGTTTGGGGTTTGGGTTTGGGTTTTTCTTTTTTCATAATATCATGATGAAGCTCAGCATGTCTTGTTTTTGTGGCCTGGCTTACAGTTTCTGAAGGCATCTGACTGTTGACACTACTGTCCATTGATCTGTGTGAGTTTTTACTCAAGCAAGAACACATAGTAGAGATAGTATACGGGCACATGCAATAGGTAATGTGGATTTACAATCCACCTGAAAGCATATTAGTTTGAAAGTGCAAAACAGTGCATTCTTTTTGTGATGAGCAGTGTCTGTTAGATCTTCATAATGATAAATTTATCAGCATTTGTGTGCCACTGGCTTGCAGTGCTCAGCAACATGGTGTGAAAATTTTGTGCATAGCTGATATATTTCCAGGTCCTCCAGCTTTTCCATGCATCAGATTATTTTATTCCTTTGTGAAGAGTATGCAGGAGATGGCTAAAATTTCTGGAGGTTTCATTTCTGGAATATAAATTAATTTCATTTCAGGAATTCATTTCTCCCAGAGGCATGTCAGATGGTAGCTCTATATTAACTTCAAGTGTTCTGTGCAGGTTCAGGTACCTGGATGGGAATTTATAGAGAGAAATCACAGACTAACACTGTGGTGTTTGCCATGCTGGCTGTCACCAAGAGCCTTGTTTTTTTTTCATGTGCCTTAGAATGCCTTCCAGGAGAATCTGTTCCAAGATTTTGCCAGGCACAGAGGTGAGACTGACTGGTCTGTAGTTCCCTGGATCATCCATTTTCCCCTTCTTGGAAATGGGGTTATATTAACCTCTTTCCAGTCGTCAAATAACCATTCTGATTATCTCTAGAGCAATGTGTTTACTTAAGCCCTGTTCAGGTCTATAAACAATAATGGAATGTAGGCTTGAAAAGGATCTTAAGAAGTTATTTGGATTGTACTTTTGCTTCCAAATAAGATCCACTACACCTAACTCATTCATGACTGATGCTTGTCTGATCTTATTCTTAGTACCTTCTAGTATTTCACATGCTTAGGCAAACAGTTCCAACACTGAACTCCCAGTTCTGAAAGCTTGTCTTAATGATACCCTAGGCCTCCCATTCTGGAAGCTTGTGCATGGGAGCATGCAGCCTAGCCTCTGTTATTGCTGCTCGAAAGATCCCAAACCCTGTCCCTGCTCGCCCTGTGCCGTGTTTTCTCAGTTTCCGGGGACACAGGAATTTTTGAGCATGCTGCCTCCTTTTCCTAGTGAAGCTGTTCTGCTCAGTTTAGACAAGGACAGACTTTACGAGCCTTCCCTGTGCTGGAGGAAAAGACCCTGAGGTGAATTGCTCTGCGTGCAAGAGGGGCTCACCTGAAAATGAAAACGCAAACCAAATCAAACAAAAAACCAGACAATGTCATCAGTTTATGCTGAAGAGAAAAAGCACTTTCAAAGGGGGCCTGACCTGGTTCTCCACTTGATACCAGGTATGGATAAGGAAGCACCATGGGGGTTTTCAGGGAGATAAGCAGAGATCAGGTATGCACTGAGCCAGGCACCATCCCTCTTCCAGGAGCTGGTGCTGAGTGTGCTTCTGCCAAGGATTCTTGGTGCTTTTTGGGCTGGAACAAAGGAGACCAAGTGGCACATTCTGTTCCCTTCAGCATTGCCTTGGAGCTTGGTCCCAGTCCTGCAAAGAGGAGGACAGTAGCAAGAGGGGACAGTGACTAGGAGATGCAGGAGGGAAGAGCAAGAGAAGGAGCTTTCATCCTCTTGCCAGCAATGAGCTTGAAGCCACTAAAATCTACACCATGTCCCTGAGCAATTTAAATCTATTAGTCTCATCTGTCTGCAGCAAACATGAAAAACAGTTTATTCCCTTCCTATTTAAAAAAGGTTTTTGTGTTAAAAGGAATTCTCTTCCTCCTGCTCAGCTTTCTGTAGGCTTCATGATCCCTCAGTCTTTCTGCATAGGCAATAAGTACAAATTCTGATTCTGTGTCCACCCAGTTAAAGTACACTCTCAAAGGAAAGCCAGTCTTACCACATCATACTGAACAGACAGAATACTTTATGAGCTGACACATGACTGTCCTTGTGATACTTCCAATGGCAGAGTTGCCTTTTTTCCCTAACCCTGAGCTGAGCAGCCACTGATGTAATTCTGTTTATGTTAGAAGTGTGGCCCCGCATCAGTAAGAGCAGGGATTTTGTGTGGTGCTAGTGCCAGTGAGAACAGCTCTGTAGTCATGAGATGCAGAGGGATGAGGTTTGGAGGGCAGTAACAGGGATGCAGGAGGGGCTCAGCCTTTCCAATTCCATTTAGGTTGCCTAGAGAAGTTGTGGATGTCCCTTCCCTGGAAGTCTTTAAGGTTGAATGGGGTTTTTAGCAACCTGCTCTAGTGGAAGGTGTCGCTATCCACGGCAAGGGGTTGGAAGTATGTGATCTCTAAGGTCCCTTCCAACCTAAACCATTCTGTGATTCTATGAATTCTTCCTACTCTTACCATGAAAGCCTGCAGTTTTGCATACCAGCCACTTAAAAAATATTTTGAGGTCATTATTATCCTGTTAATTTTGTTTCCTGTGTGAGCTCAGATTCCTGGCTGTGTCTGTTAATTAGTTAACTAAAAATGCAGTTTCTCTGGGCTTTTAGCAGAAACTGGGTCTATAACCAAATAGCGCAATGGATGACTCTTTGCAGTGTCCAGGGGGGTCCTTTGTTGTTTGTTCTAAAATCTGGACTTCAGTTTCAGTCTAGTGTCATTGTTTAAGCCCAGCTGGTAACTCAGAAACATGCAGCCGCTTGCTCACTCCCCCTTTTCTTCCTCCCCCCACTCCCAGAGGGGTACAGAGGAGAATCGAAAGAAGGTAACTCCCATGGGTTGAGATAAGAACAGTTCAGTAACTAAGGTATAACACAAACCACTACTGCTACCACCAATAATAATAATGGTAAGGGAAATAACAAGGGAAAAGAATACAACCTCTCACCACCCGCCAACCAATACCCAGCCCGATCCGAGTAGTGATCTGTCCCTTCTGCGTAACTGCCCCCAGTTTATATACTGGGCATGATGTGCTGTGGTATGGAATACCTCTTTGGCTAGTTTTGGTCAGGTGTCCTGTCTCTGTTTCCTCCCGGCTTCCCCTCCTCCGTGGCAGATCATGAGACTCAGAAAGTCCTTGGTCAGACTAAATTACTAAGCGGCAACTAAAAACATCGGTGTTATCAGCGCTGTTCCCAGGCCAAAAGTCAAAACCACAGCACTGCACCAGCTACTGAGAAGGAGAAAAATGACTGCTACCACTGAAACCAGGACATCTAGTCACCTACAAAGAATTTGTTTTCCTTTTAAGTGTATGTTGAAGTTCAGGTGGATTGACAATGTCCTTTTCATATCTTCCATTCCATTAGTTATGGAAATGAGCTGTTATTTAACATGGCCTTATTCTGCACTGCAGTGACCAATGAGTGGAGAATCAACCTTTTGGAAGAAAAAATAGATTAATTTTAAGCATTGATGCCCTAATGTCTAGAAAAACAGCCATAGTCAGCGTTTGTTTTGGCAAATTCTGGATGATGAAATAAATGGTACAATGGGTTTTTAACTGGTATCCTAAATGATTCATGTAAAGGAAATGTTCCCAGATGCTAAAACAAGATTTGCTATTTAATCAAACCATTCTGCAAGGATGATGAAAGTGCATGGAAATTTCTTCATGTTTGAAATGACAGGAGAACCTTGTAGTTCTGACCAGGTCTTCCCACTTGCGTGCAAGGAAACCGGCTTGGCTCAGACCCTTATGGAGTGATATACAGTAATCTGTTTCATGATGAAGAGAGTGTTTGAACACATTGGCAGACCTTTTACAGCATATGGTCAAAACAAAAAGAATCCCTGCTGTCACTGTTGAAATCTGCATTTTGAGTACTTGGGCAGTCAAAATCTGCTCAGATGCCTATGTATGAGCTTGAATTTGATACAACTTCTTCTAGAAGAATTCTTTGCAAACAGCTTATATACTTTATTTCACAGAAAACATTGCAGAGAATACAGATGGAGGCAGCTGTACTGATGTTACCCAAAGGCTGCACTCTGGGAAGGGCAGAAAGCTCACCACTGTGATTATGCCTCTTTGAAAAGCCTTCTAATCGTACCCAGTTGTCCATGTTTTGAATGTAAATCGTGATCAGTTAGGACTTGATTCAAAGCCCACTGATGACAGAAATAGCCTCTTTTTTCCCTCAGTGGACTTTTCTCAGTTTGTTTTCCAAAGGCTTCTGAGCTGTGCCCTGCATTTGAACTTGAATGAAGTTTGTAGTTGGATATGGCAGAACATAATCAATTTTAAACCAGGGATAAGAGAAGTCTTGTTAGTGTCGGGGTTTGTCATTTAAAAGACCTTCTTATAGCCTTTCTGAAGGGGGATATTTTTAGACCTCGCAAGCTGGAACCATTTTTTAATCACTCTTTTTAAAAAAAAAAAAAAAAAAATTACTATTCTGTGGCTAGACTTGAATCAAATATTTCTTTAGGTTTTATTCTGAACCAGCCCAGTAATTTAAACCATGTAAGTGACACTGCACTGTTTCTCTGCATCACCGTGTGAAAATTTTTGCTTTCTTATGCTTTCAGCCTCTTGGTCTTCTAACATGATGCCTTGGATTAGCTGAAGGTCGCATTTCAATATAGTTGGTTTAGTACAGTTTCAGTGTAGATTTAATATAGTTTAGTTTGTTCCTCACAGGTGACCCAATGATTCCTTTTTCCAAGAAATTTTTGGTTACAACATAAAGTTGCATTATTCATGCAATTTGCCACAATCCTTATAGTAACTGGGTATGTTATCTTTAACTTTTGTCAACTGCAGTTAGCTTGTTGAGTGAGAATTCAGCTTTCATATTCTCTTACCCTTCCTTAAAACCCCTGTGCTGCTGCTTGTGGAGGGAAGTTGAATTGGCTGTGCTCTGATAGCTTGTCAAAAAGGAGGCAATTAAAAAGAATGCAATTGTGAGCCTGCCTTTTTCCATATCTAATGATTTTAAAGGCAATATCATGATCTGAGATCCCAGATTCCCAAGAGCTTACTTGGGCTTGGTACTACTGCATTTGGCTGTATGCACCTTTTTATAATGTCATATTAGCTTTTTAGCGTTTTGTCATCTTTCCACTGTCATTACTGGTACCGTGTTTATAGTGTCCTGATGCCTCTGTCAGGGAGGATGTCATAAATTCACTCTTCATATCATTCAAGACAAGTAAGATTTTGATTTATAGCTTGAATGAAGGTCTAATATGATTTTACTGGAATTGCCAACTTTCTGTCTGGCAGTAACCTGAAGGAAGAGATGGAAACTTTTACCAGATAAGTTAGTCTTGCATTTGCTTCTAATATAAGAAGATAGGTATCATCAAAGGTAGTATTTTATTTCTCTTTTTTTGCATCTTTTCATAAACCTAATAGATATTTTAAGTAAAGTGGGCATTTACCAAGTACAGTTTTCAATTAATTCAGCTGTTTAATTTAATTGTACTTTTTTTACAAAAGCTGTTTTGAAGAGAGTAAAGTCCTGGATTAAAACATGTACTGCAATACAAGTTTGTTGAAATGTATTTGATTTAACAATAGATAATGAAAGCCAAAGGTGAAACATTTTCTTCATATTGAATGTTTTTAAATATTTGCATTCAGTTAATTCCAAAAGCAAACAACAAGTACAAATGTCATTTCTTTTTGCTGTCCCTTCTCCTTGCAATCAGTGCTTTGGATTACAGCCTTTGTGGATGGTTGCTAAATCATGGCATGAGATTAATGTCAAATGGAAATTTAGCAAAATGGAATGGCAGGAGTTATGCCAAATTCACCTGCCATTCATTGCTACTAGTTTTCGGTCTCCAGCATGACCTGCCTGATCACCTGGTGAAGGTGTGGTCTTTACTGTTTCGATATGAAGCATCAACACTATTATCCGCTACCAGGATACTGCACTGATTGCCCCTTGGTTTCTGGTGGAGTTTAAGATGCTTATTGTAAATCATAAAGCTGTAAGTGGCCTGGAATAGGACAGTGTGGGAGAAGCCAGCAACATGCTCTTAATGGCCTAAGACAAAGAAAACCTTTCTCCTTCTATGCTCCTCGCTGGTGACATTTCAGGAAGACTGCAGGAATACAGTCTAATGGGGTTTTTGGAGTTTGTGCTTCCTAGAGAATAAAAATCCTTGACATATTTATTCCAGAAATCAATTTATGTTTCAAAGCTCCTAGGATTTCACTGTATGTGCTGTATTGTTACTGAATTGCCAGGGTGCCTAGAATTTTAGATTGTATTTTAGATGTAATTTCAGATGTATTTATAACAAAACACAATTGATTAAAATAATGCAGTTTTAAATATTTGTGTATGATACGCACACAGACATATATCCTACATGTGTTTTTTCCCCCATTCAGGCAGGTACTCCATTTTACATATAAACTTAACCCTAGTCAAGCGAGTACCTACAGAACCTTAAGAATGTTGATTTTAATGAGACTAAAACCTAGATTTATAGTTAAACACATACTTCTGTGGGTTCCCAAAAAGGCATCTTCCTTTTTTTAAGGGGTAATATGTGCTTTCCCTATAATCAGATCTGCATTAGTAGAGGGAGTCACGGTTTGTGTATAAGGTCATTGTTGATGAGTTGGAACATTCAAAGGTCTCCTGTGCTTTATAAAATACTTTAACAAACAAAGCATTAAACTCAGCTAATGCTTTGCTTGGCAGGGAGAAATGTCAAAAATAAATGGAATTGGTTTAATTTTTGTAATACCGATGAAAGAAAAAAAGGTCTGGCTCTTAATTACACAAAAGATTCTTTATGACATTTATGACTAAAAATTCTTGAAATATGAGTGAACCTTTACACCTCCATTAATTACAGGATCCCTTAGGTGACGGGGAGTTAAACTGGAAAACAGGATATCCAGTCCTTGCTATTTGAATGCAAGGGGTTTTATGGAGGTTCTGGAATCACAAAAATAAGAATGAACTTAAACTGTCATGGGAAGAAAACTGAAAAAGATAGTATTATTTAAAATTGCAGAGAAAATCTTGAAAATATGACCCTACTTCATCTCAATGACCCAGAAACCAAGAGACAGATAAAATTAGATTTAAAAGTATTTTCTACTACCATGATTAAGAAATGAATCTCAAGTGTTTTGAAACCACTTACACGAAATTTTATTACTTATTAGAAGCTGTGATACTAGAACACTGGGAATACTTGGGATCCTGATCCTAGACTTGGTAGTTTAGTGGAAGATTTGCCAAGGCAAGTGTGTCAGAGCAATGTCTTTTCCCATTCCCAGAGCTATTCTGACTTTTCGCCTATACAGAAACTTCACAGTGATGGATAATTCTGCCTTGCTGGTTTTTGTTGGCAAAGAAATATTTTTACCAGCAGAGAAATAGTTACCCTTATTAACCTATACAGAGATATCCATAAGATGGTGCTGTATATTAAATCTGACCAGAGTTATTTGCATTGAAAAATAAAAAGTTTGTTGCAATTGTAGCTTAAAGCTCTTGTTATAAGCTGAGTGATGGTAACAATTTCTTTGGCAGGCATATTGCAAACGTTAGTTTCCAGTCACTCCAATATGTTAATTTACATGTATTAAAATATTAGTCACAGCATCTTTGTTCAAGCCTGAAAAAAACGTAAAACCAGCTGAAAGGTAGTTTCAGTGGTGCCTGCGATGTGAGCTGCCAGTAGCTTGCTTTCACTCCGTCCTTTTTTGCTAAAGGCAAGTGTGGTCCAAGGACACCTCCAGACATGACTATAATGGAAAAAGAGACAAAACAGTGCACTGGGGGTTCTATTTAAAGGGGTAAGATGAGAGATAATGGCCAAATTTGGCCAGCAAATGGAAAGACTGTGGGAGAAATGAAGCTGAGACATTATAACCACCCACACAGGCAGCGAGAGCACAAATTTCATGTGCAGCCAACACATAGTATTGCAGGATTTTGGTAAGAACAATGGTGTCGAATGAAGGACTGGCTGGAGAGCAACCAATTCCATCATTATCCTGCTGGAGCCTCGGCAGTGAATTCTAGCTCAGTAATCACCTTCCCCCACATCTCATGGCTGGAGTAATACATAGCCAGGGCTGAGCTGCCAGTGATGCTCTGGCTCTCAGCCCAAGCCAGCCAAATTACTGACAGGAGGAGGGAAAGAGACTGAAGGAGAGGGAAAAGGCTGTCACATCTGCCGAGGTCCCTACGATTCCACCTGTGTTTCAGCTACAATCTCCCGAAGACCTTATTACACTGGGAATTTTACCTGCATGAATCATTCAGGTTTGCCTGTACATTTTTCTCCCTGCTCATTTCTCTGAAGGGGTGAGATGACGAGCAGCTGATCAGCTGATAAATCTCTGGTTCTCAATATAATTAATTTCAGTTATGCATGTACTTCTGGAGTTATTTGTACATAGTCTGAGTCAGTGTTTCTCCTTGAAAACAGGAGTCAGGGAAGACACAATATGCAAAATGGCTAATGGAGAAGGAGAGGAAGAAGGAAAGATGGGTTCAGTGCATCATCATGCTGTAGGCAGTAAGGAAAAGAGTAAATGGCAAAGGAATTGTACATGGTCAAGGTAGAGGGAGGGCACCTCATGTCAGCAGTACACCTGAGCTGATCCAGGCTAGACCAGGAGATGAAATATGCCAGTAAGAGCCTCATAACATCTTCCCTCTGGTTTTGATGGATTGGGATGATATTCTCTGAATATATCATCCTCCTTTGCTTTTTTGGATAAACCTGGGGCTCTTTTGATTCCAGACCTAGTGAAACTCCAATTGCCTCATTAGAAGGATAGAAACTCTCTTTCAGCTATATAATAAATTTAATTCACTGGTAAATGTTATGTAGAAAAACCTGTGTGATTATACTCCTAACTTCGGTCCCTATGTCTTTAGTGAAAGATACAGCACAAACTTGAAGGATATTTTATTTTTTCTCCTTGCTATTTAGCTGTTAAGCAAAAACTGAAATATCATTCTTAATAGTCCACAATCATAAGATAACACCCCTCTGCAGGCAAATTTTATTCTTGAACTGGTTCATATGATCAAGGAGGAAAAAAAGAAAGCATAAGCTACTTTAATGGCGCTAATATAAATTGGAGACTAAAAATATACATGTATAAGGCAAATATAGTGTACGCCAGATTATTAATGAGATGCTATAGGACTACTTGCAAGAGGCTACATGCTAATGTAACACTAGAACTCCTACCTTGCATCATGTAACAGATGCTGTCAATGTACTTTGATTTAATCTGTGAATTCTTGTTAAACACACTTCAGGAATCTTTCTTCTTTGCTATAGTGCCATCTTTCAAGCAGCATTCTGATTGCTTTCTGGTGTAATGATGCAGGATCTGATTATAGAGACAGCTAACTCTGCTGATGTGCTGTGTTATTATAATGCCACCTGATACCTCATTCTTTTGATACATTCGATACTGTACTACATCAACAAAGCAAAATGCTCACATCATTTCTACAAAGATGGAATGTTTCAGCAGCAAGCATGAATTCAGAGTAAAGGCAGTGCCAAAATGCCCTTTGGCTTTGTTTTTTTTCACTCTATGAAACTTGTTAAATAATTCAAAAAATGAAAGAGACCTATTAAAAAAAAATCAAAAAAAAGATGAACTCATCCATTATGATCTCAACATGACAGAATTCTTGGTTTGCTTTACATATATACACCATCATCAAAATAAGAAAAGAGTAAAGTGTTTCTGGAATATATTTTATTGTTTTAGAAAACAGCTAGCTATCTCCAGGGGAGCTGATGACTAAACACTGTTTTCAGCAGGTATATAAATGACATACAGACAGAAGTAACTACTAAAATGAATTCTAAGATGTGCCATAATATCGTAGATGCTTGTTGTTAACAGTCTTTCTGACAACAGAAGACATCAGAGTACCACGTGAGGAATAGGTTCCCTGAGTAAAGGTCACCTCTGGAGAAACATAGCCCATGCAACAGCAGAAGCTAATCACTCCTCTGAACGCAGGCTCTTGACAGAATATAAAAGGCAGATGATGAATCAAGCAACTGGGTCCCAAACCATTAAGAATATTTAGGTATTATCCTGTGTTCTGATGTAGGCATTCTTGAGGACATCCCAGGCTGGAGTACAGCCATCATCTATGTTACACACTCTGTCTTGAAGAGAGACTGCATCTGTGTATGGGACAGGGATGGAGCTGGGCCCATTCCTGCGGGTTCATCACTACAATGGCCCCTCTTCCTGAGCCAGGCTACAGCTGTGATGGGTGGCCTCAGAGACAGAGCAGATATCCAAAAGTGGTTGAACAGCCCCATAGCTGAGGTGCACACAGTGTACCTGTAGGTATACAACACGCCGTTCACACACTGCCACTGCTTTTTCCTGGACAGATTCCTTGTTCATGCTATTCATCATGTCCTGGCTTGTTGCTCAAGCTCTTCCAGCTGTGCCCTTTCTTCTTAGACACCAGTGGTTTGGTGCTGGTGGAGGTCACCTGACTGCCTGTTTGACATCCTTAGCAGCCTGCTTGTAGAAGGCAGAGACTTGTAGCTGCATAAAGGTGTATGATGTTGGACTCTCTCTTTGAGAGTGGACTGGGGGCTGAAGTTTGGACATCCTTCACAGCATCTTTTCCATGCATATATATGACTTCTCTGTCACAGTCTTTCTGGGAAAGGTTATTTCTGAGGTACATTTTGTCCCTCTGCAAGTGGAACTCTGCGATGGTGTTGTGATTTATTGAGGAGAATTGCTGTCATTTGCCTGACCATGGGCTTTCTCCATTTTTTCTCACCTTTACCTACCATCATACTCAATTGCAATTGCAGTGCTTGCCTTGCAAGGTGATCTCCTACATGACAGTTGTGGTTCAGTTTCCTGAAAATGTTTTTTCCAGAGGCACTCCTTCCAGGTGGATGGAAAGTGACTGTCACTGGCATCTCCAAGGGCACTCCAGGCAGAGGGCTCCTGAGTGCTCTGACAGGCTGAGGAGCCCTGAGCCTTCTCTCCTTTTCCGCAGGTTTTCATGCCTGAGTATTCCTGGTGTGTTTGTCAGGCACACCTGTGGCTAAATAGTGAGGATGATGAGAGCTTGGTTTCTGACAAGCTGTAGGTTGTTGATCTGGTGGAGGATTGTTCTGTCTCTGTGTGGATAGAAGACTCTCTGAGAATGGTGAAGGCTCTCATGAGTTCACAAAGACAAACCAACAACCATCCAGGCTACCCAATACTGTCACAGAATGGAGGAAATGCAGGTGCTGAATCAGTTGTGAAAAACATGCTTAAGATTAGAAATATTACAGTGGTGATTTTCAAAGTGTGTATGGACTTCCTTAAGGAGGTAGGGGAACTAATGTAGCTTGATTACTGTGCCACCATTATCTGCAATAAAGTGCAAGCCTCCGCTGAGATAAGGGCCGCGTCCTATTCCTGAATCAAAATCTGCCAGCACAAGGTTTGCAGAACACTCGTTGGGCAGACTTTGCGCTATGATTGGGGTAGCAGATTCAGTGTGGTGGAGCTGTCATCAGATACAGTGTGGGCCTGGGAGGCTACAACAGGCCAAGGGAGCCACATCTCAGGGGAGCAAATCCCATTTTGTGCGGTGGTCAAAATGTCCTTGTTCCATCTCTTCTACCTCTTTCAGTGTCAGAGCCAGTAAGTGTAAACCATAGCTAGTGCTGAGAGGCTGAGAGAAAGGAAGTGCTGACCGTAAAGCAGAGCTGGAAGGAGGACTGAAAGCTGCTCTTTGTATGTTTTCAATACGTTTCATCTAACACCCCAGCTGAGAACTAATCTGCATGGACTTTAGCCTTACAAGGGAGAAATACAGTGAAAAGCAGATTTGCTGAATTGCCGCCCAAAAAGCACACTTGAGCAGAACTTACTGTGCTCATTTGTTAGCTTATTCATTAGGGTTCATGTCATGCTGTCAGGGTGCTTGGCTGTGTTCTGTAATGGCATTTTTTTCCTCTGCTGAACAGCAATTTTGCAATCACTGCATCAATTATTACAGTGTAAAATATTTGATATTCTATTAGATGAAAAGTAAACTTATCTTGCATTAGGAGTTGCATCAGAATGTAATAAATGCACTTGATGCTCATCGAGCTTTACAGAGAGAGGCACTCAAGAGAGCAGATTGTCTAGAGTGAAACTACCATCTGGAAATTTTCTGAAGCCTGATTACAATTGAGGTTTAAATGGCCACTTTAAAAAAAAAATAAAAAAATAAAGCTTATTTGAAGGAATATATCTGTATGGGCAATTTGAAAGCCTAACTGAATCCCAATAAATTCTGATAAAGCAGAGCTAAATAATTTTATGAAATGCTCCACAGTATTATCATTTAACTTTATTTGCGTGTGAAGAACACTGATCTAAGTTATTTGAAGATTTTTGGTTGCATTATCAAAAGATTTGCTTTGCGTGTTTTCAGGGGTTTGTTTTCTTTTTCTTGAAAAGCCTCACGCAAATTAGGTTCTTCAGAATTACACCAATAATTTTCGCTAGAATCTACGAGCTTTAAGAAATTTGGTTTAGAAATAAGAAAAGCCCAAAGATTCAAGCAATTATATGATGTGCTGTTACTGAGGAGCCAAGGTTTGTCACAAACATGTGGGTTTTCATTATGAGAATTTAATAGAAAAATGTGAGTCACAGCCAAGCTCTCCCAGTTTTTTGGCAGTAGTTCTTTAAATGACCCAACTGGTCAAAATTACATGTGATTCATTCTCTTCATCTGTTCTCCAAGGAGAGAAATGTGTGAAGTACAGTGCTTTGCTTTGATGGGATTCTTGTTTAAGGTTATTTATTTATTTATTTCATTTTTATTAAATTATCTTCTGTTTACTTTTAAAAAAGGTAATTTTGAAGCTATTTTCTTTGCAGTTAAAGCAACACGGTGAAGTTTGCACTAACCTTACTGCCTATGGGAATTCATATTGCATTTTCATATGCCTGAAGAATCTGAGTTCTCCATAGTAATTTAGGAATAAAATTATTTTGTCCCTGAGGTATAAACCATGATATTCATCCTGGATTTTCCAGCTGGTTTGGGTCTGTACCAGGAAGCATCATTAAGAAAAGTAGAGCTGCTGTAAACCTGACCGGTACTCTGTGGGAAATCAGTGCTGCAGGTGTACGCAATGATGTTGTTCCACAGTTACCCAAGTTGTTGGAGGGATGGGCAAGTGCACTTTGTGCTGCTGACCTGATTGCTTTGTGCAGAGGCATGTTGCTGTAGCCTGGATGAAGTTGTGCGTATGGGAGGCCGGTTGTTGCTCACCGAGATGGAGTGGGGTCTCCCAGGCAACTGAAGGCAGTCAGATGCTGGCTGTGAGAGTTTAGTGACACCAAGAAATGAGAAAGAATGCCTTAGCAACAGGCTCAATTTGCCACAATGAGTGTGTACCTCTAACCACAGATAGCTGCACAGAAAATTCTTCAGAGTGATGTTATCTACCTGGTAACGTTGTCCTGCCTCCCCTGGACTCAGAGCCAGCCTGCTGGTCCTCACAAGGGAGATATTACACTGAAGAACCTGGCAATTTACTGACACCGATATGATCAAGCGTTTTGAAGTATAGCTGGGGCTGTGTGTCATCTGCAGCTACCATGCGTGTCTGTGTCATTGGCTCATCTACTGCTAGCATGTATGCATGATTTGGATTCCCAGTAAGTGTTATTTTCAACAGCATCAATAGGCCTCCTTAGAGGTAGGAGATAGGTCACAGGCAAATGTAGAAGATACACTAAATAGCAAAGTACCCACATGGCTGGCTTAAAGAAAATCTTAAATATAGATTTCTTGGTGCTAGTAGTATCACCTAGGAAAAAAGACTAATCTGAAGTATGCACAATATCGATGCTGTCAGGACTGGTTGTGCCATAATCTAGATGCTTTGGAAAGAAGGACAACATACAAATATTTTTTAAAAGATTGTTCATTCAGTACTGTGTATACCTCTATCAATTCATCTGTGAAAACAGCACCATTCTCTCCTCCATCTCTCTTTCCTGCATCTAATTATTCTCATTATCTACCTCTGAGCTCTTTACTTTTACACAGCGTCTTTTGTGGGGATAGGAAGACTACAGCCAGATGTATCATTCTGTCAATTCAGAGAACTGCATTATTACACTTCTGTTATTACTTGCACACCTGGTCCTTCTAAATTCTAGCAATTTGTTTGCTCCTTAACTGCTAGCACAGACAGTTCATAGATTTGTATTGCACTGTCTACAATGATTCCCAAGTCCATTTCCTGAATGGTTACAGTGAATTTAGAACCGAGTATTATGTCCGTGTGGTTCAGATTGCTCTTTCCACTGCTCATTAACCTCACATTTTTTAACTTTTAAGAAAAGCTTAATCCTTTAACCATTAAATAGATTGCATGAACATAAGAATGGAGAAAATGGATATACTTATATCATTTTAAGAAAAAAGGCATTGAAAATGCCATTTTAAATGAATCCGCTATCAAATCAGAATGAAACCCGGGTACTTACTGTGTGAAACCCAATTACTTTTGTTCACCAGCCTTTGGAAAGTCTTTGATTGCAAAAAAAAAAAAAAATAAAAAAAAGGAAAAAGGGAATTTTCAGGTTAACTTCAAGAGACTATTTGTATAGACCTTCCAATATAACAGAAAGGACCAGTAAAGAATGGCACATTCAATATACAATGTCTGAGTTAAGTACAAATGTTCCTAAGGTAATACATGTAATTGGGGTCATATTCCCTAATAACTGTCTCTATTTCCCCAAGATCAACCTGCTTTCAAATTCCTGTTGCTTTTTCCTGATTAACATTCCAAATTCTGCGCTCTCTCACCAGTAAAATTCCTGCCCAAGGCAATTTAGTTTCTCACCCTAATACCCTCTCTGTTCACATCAGTCTGACCAAAAGTGTGCTCCAAAATTAATCTCTGTCACCAGGCTCTCTTGTCCCTTCTAAATTACAATCATTCCCTTATATAAAACTGAACCTTCCCTTCGAAGCCCTTCGTAAATTTTGTCCCAAGAGAGCACAAGCTCTCTCTTCTGTCAGTTACCTCTTTTGCCCCTTCTGCTCCTGACACTCTTCCAAAACAATGCAGCTTCACAGACATAAGCAAAGCAGAATCTGACCTGCAGAAACATCAACACCAAGCAACAGGCTCGAAGAAATCAAAAGGATCATGGTGTGATTCCCAGTTAACAGGTTGCCTTTAAGGCAGCCATTTGAAAAATGGTCTGTTTCATTGTAAAGGGACAGTTGATATAGAAGTTGCTGAGATGCTGTCATTTTGCAAAATTATTTTCACCAGGGTAAAATGATGTATAAAGGGGTAGTTAGCTGTGTGAGCTTTCCATGCTTAATTTTTGTACATCTGATCAATATACTGCATTCTTGCAGACTGCATTAGACTTCTTTAATATCTTAGAAATAAAAAGGCAGTCATATCACAGGAGAACCATGTCATTATTTCAGTAGGCTTTGCTTTTAATGTAGTATAAAAAAATAAATAGGGATAATTCTGTGCTTCCAAGGTTAACAACTGGCTTGTCAACTTTTCAGAAGTGTTGCCCATGGAAAGAAAGAAAAAGAAAGAAAGAAAGAAAGAAAGAAAGAAAGAAAGAAAGAAAGAAAGAAAGAAAG
>JANHGB010058290.1:0-17287 GCA_026283785.1 Coracopsis vasa | reverse complement strand
CCTTGAACACTGCCAGGGATGGGGCAGCCACAGCTTCTCTGGGCACCCTGTGCCAGCGCCTCAGCACCCTCACAGTATAACTTCTTCCTTATATTGAACCTGAATCTCCCCTGTTTCAGTTTGAGCCCATTGCCCCTTGTCCTATCTGCTGCATTTAAAAAAATCCATAGGGTACCTTAAAAAAGAAGATACATATATGTTGGTTTTGGTCTCCACTTTCCTATCAAGGGCAAACCTTGTGAGTGGTACAGCTGAATCTCTTGTACAGTGTTGGTTTGTTTTCCAATATAAGGTCACAACATACTGTTACAATGAAGAGACTATTCACTGTGAAAATGGAAAATTGGATTGTGTCCATAATGCTAAAACCTGAATACTGCATGATGAAAGGGCTGTGTATATAATACATTGCACTAGTGATCAGGAACTGAAAGTAGTCCTGTATGCAGTTGATCAGGATGCCTTTTTTTCTTCTTTTTTTTTTTTTTAATCTCTCCTTTGAAATCCCTATCTCTCCCCAGTGGTTTTTTGTATTTCTTTTTACTTTCTCAGACTACCCAAACACATCTGTGTTTGCTTTGTGTAAATCATTTGTAAAGAAGGGGCTGATACATAATTTGAGAATAGAAATGTGTATATGCCCTTCTGGATTTGAGGAATTTCTATCCTTAATGTTAAAAGGTCTGTGTAATCTGGCATTATTTAGCTATTGCAGTTGAAGTAAAAAATGTAATAATATCTTTATACTTAATGCAGTTAAAGTTAACAAAAGATGATTGCTATGTACAATACTAGCTCTGCACAAATACAATCAGAAATAAGTTTACTGTATAAACTGGTAGCAAAAATACTACAATTCATTTGCTGTGCACTGATGTGTTTATATTACCCTTAAAAATGTATTTTTTCAGACATGATTGCGTACTGCAGTTATAGGAGCTATTGACAGTATACTAGTGATTGCTCCTGTTGCTAGAATTTGCAGCAAGACAGTCGGCGTCACTTGGTGAATGGCAGATGTTGATCTATTGAAGGACTTCATGAAGTTAACAATACGAATTTTCCTACACTCCATAATAATTATACCAGTGCCATGCAACTAAGGACAAATAGTAACCTTGTTTAATAGTTTTAAAATAGATGGCTTAGAATACAGTAACTATAATTGTAAGTTTTAACCATCCTCACTATGTCAGTTCCTAGACAGTTTGTTCCTTTTCTTAGTTCTGTCCTACTTAAAGATTCAACATAGTCAGACCTTCATTATCTAGAGGCAAATTTAAAACCTTTCTGCCAAAATCTGTTGTAAGGCACTGGCAAGTACTATGATAATATACAAACTGAAACTCTTAAGTGAAGTATTAAAAAACCATCACTGTATTTGCTATTATATCAGCTAGTGGTAATGGCTTATCCTTACTGTAGTTCATGTAAGATCATTTCCATGACATTAAGTTCTTACTTACGCAGTTTAAGTTCATAGAAAAATGAAGATCTGAAAAAGAGAAAAAAAGATACTACAAATAGTAAAAATTATATTAATACCATATTTTTCTTTTTCTTTTTTTTCTTTCTCTTTTTTTCCCCCTTGATCAGCTGGAAAGCCATCTCCACACAAGCTTTTCATCCTCCACTGATAATTTTAAGCTACTGCTTCAGTTAACTTATAACAGCTCATCACTTAAACTAACCCTGTGTCCTAATGTCATAACACTTCAGTGCTTTGTGGTTTAACCTTGGCCAGCAGCTAAGCTCACTCACTCCCATCCATTATGATGGGGAGAGCTGGAAAAGTAAAAATGAGAAAACTCATGTGTTGAAATAAAGACAGTTCAATAGGGAAAGCAAAAGCAAAACAAGGAATTCACTCACCACTTCCCATGGTCAGGCAGGTGCTCAGCCATCCCCAGGACAGCAGGGCTCCAGCATGTGTAACAGTGATTTGGGAAATAAAATGGCATCGCTCCCAACATTCCCCCCGCTTCCTCCTGCTTCCCCCAGCTTTTTATACTGAGCATGATGTCCTATGGCATGGGATATTCCTTCAGTCAGTTGGGGTCAGCTGTCCTGGCTGGGTCCCCTCCCAACTCTTTGTGTCCCCCTCCACCTCCTCGCTGGTGGGGTGAGTAGCAGAAAAGGCCTTGTCTCCGTGTAAGCACTGCTTGGCAATAACTAAAACATCTGTGAGTTATCAATGATTGCCAGCAGAAATCCAAACCACAGCCCCATAGGAGCTACTGTGAAGAAAAATAATTCCATCCAGGCCAGACCCAGTATACATGTTTATTTGCAGAGTTATCTTAAAATTCAGAGTTGGTTTGAGACTGGAATTTCCTGTAGCCATTATGCCCTATCAGTTGACAGATTTTTCCTGTTTTCTTCCTGCATTATGGATTTTAAGATTGCAGAGAGCTTTTCCTCATAATGAAAGAGAGGGTCAACAATGTGGACTACATTTTCTGGTCATGTGTTTTAAGAAAGCATTTCTCAGCTTTTCCAAATACTCATATAGTCCAGTTACATGATTTTTTCTTCTTTTTTTTTTTCTTTTGGACAACTGCAGTATTAAAAATAAAAGACAAGAGATAAGCAGCATTTCCATGAGATCCCAGACTATATTAAGAAACTGTTTCAGAACCTTTAAACAACTTGCATACAGCCTTTGTTTTCCCTTAAAATAAGATGTTATTGTAAGAAAATGTACAAAATAATGTGGATTAAACTACATTGCTGGGTGTTATTAGTTACACGTACATATTTAATATCAGCATATTATTCCATTGTTCAGTTGCACCCAGATATGTGATGGCTGACTGAGCTTCTCTAGCAGTATGTATGTAGATGGGACATACAGAAATTATGCAAATATTCAGTTACGTAAAAGGTTGTAAAACTTAATTATTTTGTTGTTCTTGTTCTTAACACTAACCATAAGTCAAAACAGTTTTCTGGCTGTTAGGATAGTTGAATTAACTTTCTGATTATTTTAACTACTGCTGTCAGCTTTTCTTTCTCTGATATCTGTGGTTCTAGGTAAAGATGCATAAGAGCAATTTCCATTTTGGGAGACATGGATTGGGAACAGGGCAGGGAAAGGGCAAAGAATTTGAATGCTAGGAGGTTAATGTTTAGAGTGGAAAAGACTGGAGATAAATGTGCGTGGAGTTGTACAACTAAGGCTAAAGAAGACAACAGCCCTCGTCAGACTAGAAATGAAGTGATATTTCTGTGGTATATAGTTTGTACTATTTGGAAAATAATTTTCATGTAATTTCATATGTGAAATTGAGGATCTTAAATTATCAGTCACTGCCAATGTGTTGATCTGCTGTCTTGTAACTCAAGCACTTGAATTGCTTCCCTTTTTTAAATTATAAAAGGGATTGGGCAGCAATCAACTATAGAGAGGAATTAAAATCAAATGTAGGATACCTGCCCAAAGTACAACTATATTTTGGAGTATGAAGGAAAAATAGCCTGAAAACTAAGATAGGGACCAAAACTACTGTTAACACAACATCTTAAATTCTTCATAATTTTGTCTGAATCTACTGCTGAGGCAGGGGAAAAAGAATATAAAACTTATTGAAAATATGTGTGGATATGGATACAATGATTGAAAATCATCCTCAGCATTCAGAAAGCATTTATGGTTTACTGTAGCTTCTTGATTAGTGTTTTAGCACCTTCTAATTGCTATATTTTGTTCAGTTATCATAAAGAATTAGACAAAAAGTTTGCACTGTGTGTGTCTGAGATGATGTTACCTGTGGTAAACAGATAATTTAAAGTCACACAAGTACCAGACTGACATAGGTAACCTGAAAGTTAAGTAGGATAGGTTTTATAAAAAATATTTCATTAATTTATAATGAATATTGATAATCATTATTAATGAGGCCAATTAAAAAATCAGATTTACAACCTAAGAATGTGGAATTAAAGAGCTTAGAACCTCAAGGACACTTTCACAGCAGGACTAAATAGAGCACTAGTTAGGAAGGAGCAGCACTTGAACAAATAGAGTAAATTAGGCTAATGTAGGGACAAAGATAATTCTGTAGAAAAAGTATTGTTGGTGATACAATGATTAAAATAATAATAAAATTGTATATATGTAAATGCATAGTTTAGTAGACTAGCCATTTTCAATAATTGCAAACATATATTTAACATCATATTGTCTCTTCAACAGTAATTTATGCAAGATGCTTAAGGAGAGAGTATTAAAAATTGATACAGAGGTAATTTTGCAGGTAACTGTACCAGCCTCCACCATTCTGTGGCCTAAGGGATTCGTGAACAAAAGGTTGTAGGTCTGTAATATGCTTGATACTACTGATAGGTACACTGTGCTTACATTTTCTGCATCTCTAGTTAGCCAGTTATGACAGAGTATTCGTTAAATGCCATGATTTCTCTTTAATTACAGATTTGCCCCATGTTCTTCCAAAAGGGGAAAAAATATTTGAAGAAGGACAGTTTTTTCTAGTTTTTCCTCTTTCTCCCCTTAGAGAAACATGAAAATTTCAGTAGTTTAATTTTTGTTTGTTAATCTAAAGATGAAGATATGACTGGAAAATTATTGGATTGTGATTAGTCTTTCTAACTTCCTCAAAAGTTCATCTTGTTTTGGTTTGGTTTGGTTGTTTTCCTCTTCATTTGGCAATCCTTTCGTACTTAATTTTATCAGAACATGTTCACAGTTTAAAAGGTTGTCAAGGATTAACTCCTGATTAGGTATTCTGATAGCCATAAAAAAAGAGAAAGGAGGGGACTCAGACAACCCCTGTGGTCATAATTTTTACATTTAAAGTGATACTAGGTTAATGCTTTTTTTTGCCATCTCTAAACTCCTGTGCCCGATATTACATCATTCAGCCAACTTGCGCAGAATGCCTTACCACCAGACTTCCATTCTGAATAGATCATCCTCATTACTGTTTGCTGTCCGTTTGCAGTAGCTAATGCAGTTATTGTGTTATAATTTAGAAAAAAAAAGATAAATCTTTGCACTCCATCCAAAATGGCAGTGCTATTAAAGCAGTGCCATATGCCATTATTATTTTGAATCAGAAATCATATTCACTGCACAATGTTTAAACAGAAGACTGTAAAATTATCTTGCGGTATTGAGCAAGGCTGCTGGCAAGGCTCTTTGACCCATCTGGAGTGCTGCAGGCTCATACAAGGCTGGATTCCAAGCTTTCAACGAAAAACAGGAGGAGGAGGGGTCTGGGAGTGATTTGTGTGCAACAGTGCATCACTGTAAATACAGATGCAGTATATATGAAGTGCAATAGAGTTACATTACACAAGCAAGAAATCATTCTGAGAAAGGTCTGTAGGTTTAGAAATGTTTTTGGACTTTAAAAAGTTTCTTTTAGTTCTTTTTACCTATTGGGATAGAGGCAGGGTGGTAATATTTTCTTTTTTACTTTTCTAAACAAATGTTCCTTTCTAACTATATGGGATTTTTATTTTTAAACATCTTTTTTCTACTGTTATCTTTAGGCCAGCCATGATTAAGACTATTGATGGATTTTTAGTTATTATTTTTTATAGGCAAGAGCTTTGGCTTCAAGTTGGTAAATTGGAATTATTATGTATTTTATCCTACTAGAGGAAGAAGTTAAAGCATCTCTTCAGTTTGTGTTGCTACGGATTAGAAATGGGCAACATCCAGTCTACCTGGCGTTGTCTTTTGGTTTCCAGCAAAGTCACTACAATAACTTTAAACTAAGTCTTATATCTGTCATGACTTCTCAGGATGCACTGTTGTCCTGGTTTCAGCTGTAACAGTTAATTCTCTTTCTAGTAGCTGGTGCAGTGCTGCATTTTGACTTTAGTCTGATAACAATGCTGATAACACACCGATGTTTTAGTTGTTGGTCAGTAGTGCTTACCCTGAGCAAGGACTTTTCAGTTTCATGCTCTCTCAGTGAGCAGGGGCACAAGAAGCTGGGAGGAATCAGAGACAGGACACCTCACCCAAACTGGTCAAAGGGGTATTCCGTGCCACAGCAGGTCATGCCCAGCATAGAAACTGAGGGGAGTCATCTGGAAGGATGGATCATGGGTATCGATCGGTGGGTGATAAGCAAGTGTATTATGTATCACCTGCATTTGAGAATCAGAGAATCATAGAATGGTTTGGGTTGAAAAGGACCTTAAGATCATTCAGTTCCAACCCACCTGCCATGGGGAGGGACACCTCACACTATAACACGTCGCCCAAGGCCCTGTCCAGCCTAGCCTTAAACACTGCCATGGATGAAGCATTCATCACTTCTCTGGGCAGCCTGTGCCATGGCCTCACAACCCTCACAGGGAAGAACTTCCTTATATCTTACCTGAACTTCCCCTGTTTAAGTCTGAACCCATCACTCCTTCTCCTGTTGCTACAGTCCCTGATGAGGAGTCCCTCTCCAGCATCCTTTTATTATTATAAATTTTGTTATTGTTGATATTCTTTCTGTTATCACTATATTTTATTTTAGTTATTAAACTGTTCTTGTCTCAACCTGTGGGTTTTACATTCTTCTTATTCTCCTTCCCATCCTGCCCAGGGACAGGGAAAAGGGGAATGTGAGTGAGCAGCTGCATGATGCTGAGTTACCAGCTGGATTTAAAGAATGAAAACTCTTTAGGCTTCACTTCCTCCTGTCCTCACATGGTTAATTCAAAAACCTCTCTCTTGTGAGAAATAGTCTTAATCTACATACATACAAGAGTGTAAGAGGAACCCCTCCTCATCTGGCGCTATCCTTCATGGGTTAGAACATTCTATTTCCTTTTTCTCTTGAGATTCTGGACCATGGGATGCCCTCCTGCAAGTAGGCACCTTACAGTCTCATCACATCAGCTGATGTCTCCCCCATTTTGTATTGCTGTGTTTTGTTTTGGTTTTGTTCTAAAATGCTAAGTCATTCATCCTATTAAAAGGTGGATGTTACCTCAAGATTGTCCTCACTGCAGCTCAGGAGTCAGTACCCACCTGAACTTTGAACTTCTAGAAGATGCTAACAAGGGTAAGCAGGTAGCTTATTCAAGAAGAGATTTGAGAAGAGAAAGATCTAAGCTTCTGTTCTCAAACTTTGCTAAGAAATGCAGCTGGTGAGCTTTGCTCTTTTTTGTATTGCCCTGTCTCACAAGAGGAAGGAGCTAATGATCAATAGTATGCCTGGAGCTGCTAAAGAGAGGGACCTGTGTGAAGAATGTAGCTATGGGTATATTCTGGTTTTGTTCAGATGTGTGGAGTCGGACACTGATGCACAGCTTTAGTCCTTCAATGTTGTCAGCTGGGTTTACACATGCATTCTATGCTTGATCTGAGCATTCTGACTCAAAAGGCTTTGATATGTAAGCATACCTTTTTTTAACTGGGAAAACATTCTTTAGACTGTTGTAACTGGTTTTTTATAAGTTCTAGCATCAGTAAACTGTGAATCTAGCCTCTTCCTTGACCTTTATAGGTTTTCCACTCAACACTAACTGTATAGATGGCAAAGTCAGGGTAATGGAACTTTGTCTACACCTCATTCAACTTCCCATGTATTTCATTAGTGCTAGAAAAGCTTCCCATTTAGGCTGCTTGTCACACACTTGCTGGCAATGTTTTTGTGAGCTTGTACATTAATTAGTACTGGCAGGAATAAGGAGGATACAGGAGAGGAGACATGACCCAAAAATGTGTAGGTCATGTTCTCTCCTGAGATGTCTGTTCTTGCAAAGTGTATCTTAATAACATCTGTGTCTAATGCCATGGCTTATCCCCAAACTCAGTGGGTTCAATCAGGAGGATTAATAATGATTATTTCATCACTTCAGCAGGAATTTGTGGTTATCTAACAGCTTTTACGTTACCTTCTTGTCTGCATTCCTTTAAACTCTCTATTTTAGTACAGTTTTGGTTCACGAGGATTTTCCCATACAACCATGAATGCTGTAGCCACAGCCATAATCTTCTTTCCTGCAGTGCTTTTGGTAAAGCAGGTTTATTCTATTTGCTTATGCAGTGAGTAGCTGGTGGCCTGAAAACATGAGCATCACTGATGTGGCACCTAAAAGAAACAAAACTTTAAACCAAAATATTTTCTGGGCTAATGATTGCTTCTATTCCTAGCCATGGAAATGGTGGTCACATACAGGTCAGCAGTTCAATCTGAATAAAAGAAACCCCTTCTAACTTAATCAGAAGTCAAAACTTGTTGAAAAGGTACATTCTTACTTCTTGAGAAGATATTTTCTTTTCTTGCAATGTGTTTGCATTTCCTGGATCTGAAGATTAGCAGAAGCTGAAGTAACAAAACACTTCAATATAAGGGATAATGATGAAAAGACATCAGTTACAGGAAGGCATCAAGGATTCTGTATTGTGACGTGCTATCATGAAATGTCAAGAGAAATATGTGACTAAATATGATATAAAACAACTTTATAAAGCTTTTACTGTTGTTTCTGTTGTAACGTAGCTCCTCCAAAACAACCGAGAACAATTCCAATACTTGGGGAAGATCAATATTGTACACAAGCTATTTCTGTCCTCATCAGAGCACAAATCATTTCCCCAACCTTTGCTGAATGTATATCCAAGGGATTTCATATTACAAATGACTCTGCTCATGTGCTATCTATGCAACAAAAACCTGCTCTAATACTGTACAGTCTCTTAGACAAAGTTAGAGACTATATGGCTTCAGCCTTGGGGGCTTGGTGATTTAAAAATCATTTGTGGCATCCCTCTTTTGAGATGAGAAGCGTTTTTTAGGTCTGTTAGTTAGACTTTTTTTTTTTTTTCTAAAATCCTTTTTTTTGTCTTTGCTTTGCAACATGAAAGAATTGATGTAGGTAATAAACCTGACCTAGTTCTAGTCTTAAAACTGCAACTGACAGTAACTTGTTAGGGAGTTTGATCTCCTGTGAACTAATCAAGGCTTAGGTGATAGCCTCTGTAGGAAGTAGATGGTATCATAAAAATTCCTCAATCGGTAACTTTATAAATTGGAATGAAAAGTCATAAGAAGAATGTCAGCAGAAATGCTTTCTTAGATCGCAGGAAACTGATACCTTTCTGACATACACAATGACACACAGTGGAAATACTTCAGAGGCACAAGTATCTTTCTGTTTCTTGTTGGAAAACAGAAATAATTATTAGCTTCAAATTATCAGTGATCCAGAAGAATCTGTATAGATGTTAGTCTGGCAGTTCTTAGGGGGCAGGAAGGTGGGGGGAGAATATAGCTCACAACATACTCAAAGACTAAAGCTTGCATCAAAAATGAAGGTAATTTAACTGCAAGTTTCAGCACCTAAAACACATCCTTTCTAAGACAGGAAGAACTGCTGCAATGAAAGTGCTTCTGTCATTTATGAGGAGTTCACCTGCTTCTTAGTTCACTGAGCTCACTGTGAAGCTGTGAGGACTAAGAAGCTCAGTGTTGTCTGTTGAATTATGATTAAAAGTGAAACATATAACTTGAGATAAAAAGCAACAAATAATACTGGCGTTGGAGGTGCATGTCAGTTACCTAATGCTGTACAGAGCAACTGTGACTCGAAAAGTGCAGACAGAAGCAGTTACTAAAGGAGTACATAGAATATTTGCATGTTTGGAGACTGAAATAGCTTTAAGTGGAAGTCATTAAATATGTTATGTGATGTACTGGACCGTGATCCTGATCCTGCTAATGCTTATATACACAGGTGACTTTCATTGTTCCAAAGCATACTTGCTCAAATTCAAGCTGGCATGTAGCAGTTTGCAGGGTTGGGGGCATAATGTTGATAGACATTTGGCTAAGGCCGTGTCTGCATCTGCAGTATTCAAAACAGTCAGAAAAGGACTTGATTGCAAGAGTACAAAGGCAGGAGTTTCTGCTTCTCTGCCTTCCTGAGCATACTGTGAGCAGAGAGGGTACACCAGTGCCCGAGTGAATAAAGATGCATTTCTGTGTTGTCTCACATATGGTATACTCACTGAATGTGCTAGATATGATTGAAACAACACTTGCAGGGATGTGGCAGATTTCTTCCACTGCACACAAGAACTGCAGAGTCATTAGGCCCCCCAAAAAACCCTTAAACTCCCCAAAAAAGAAAAGAAAAAATAGTTCTCTCTAGTCTGAGCCTATCCATACTTATTCTGGGCTACTACTGAGAAGAGAACAACTCTTAACTCAGGTCCTATGTAATCTTTTATGTATGGTTTATTTTGAACATCCAGTTTTGGCCAAAACTATAATTGTATGGAATTCTGAATTCAGGAAAAGTTTATTAGTGGAAAAAGTACATTTATATGTTTCCTTTTCCTTCATAAGGCTTCTGAATGGTGTAATAAATGTGTATATGTCCACAACAAGTTGATCTTATCTGAAGCTCACAGGAATCCTAGAAGAGACTACCACTGGCTACAGCACTCTTTGGAGCAGGCCAGGTGTGATCAGTGGGTAGTAGTATAGCTTCCATGTTACTTCATTTCTTGTCCTTTCTATATAAGTTATAGCTCACGCATCATGAAGTACTATTGCTAAATGTCACAAACCAAGAGAAAATAAAGGAGCACCTCCCATATGAAGACCGGATGAAAAAGTTGAGGCTGTTCAGCCTGGAGAAGAGAAGGCTGCGTGGAGACCTTAGAGCAGCTTCCAGTGTCTGAAGGGGTCTACAAGGATGCTGGAGAGGGACCTTCCTCAGGGACTGTAGCAACAGGACAAGGGGTGATGGGTTCAAACTCAAACAGGGGAAGTTCAGGTTAGATATAAGGAAGTTCTTCTCTGTGAAGGTGCTGAGGCACTGCTACAGGCTGCCCAGGGAAGCTGTGGATGCTCCATCCCTGGCAGTGTTCAGGGCCAGGTTGGATGGGACTTAGAGCAACCTGATCTAGTGGAAGGTGTCCCTGCCCATGGAAAGGGGTTGGAACTGCATGATCTTAAGGTCCTTTTCAACCCAAATCAGTCTGTGTTTTTATGATTCTATAAATAATACAAATTTTGGAATGAAGGCTTTCATTTGCATTTGAATATTTTTATTACCAAGACTTGTGACTATTTTCTATCCTGAAATATATGCAATTAAAAAGTTATAGAGAACACATTCATTCTTTATGGCATTTATTTATACAGTAATGCAGACAAAGCAATCTTTAACTATCACTGTATAGGATATCAAGTTATCTTTAATTATCACTACAGAATGGTTGCAAAATCAAATACTGTTGGCAATCAACATTCATTATACAATAGCATGATTGCATCTGTTCATATTACTAGATAAGCAGGGAAAATCAAAACAGTGTCTGATATATCCACTAAAACTGTCTGAGCAAAATATTGTATCTAACTCTCTTAATATCTCTCGCTGACTTTTATCTGATTAAAGTCCAAAGACACATAACCACAGATGCAAATTTTCTAGTGCATCTGAAATTAAATACTGTTATATTTCAACAGACTGAATAGATGGAACCATACTCCAGCTGACATGATTATAGCACAGTATAAACCTATGATAGAGAGCTGTCTAAATCTCTGGGGCCGCAGGTGCAGGATTATAGTAAACCCCATTGAAACATACAGTATTCTGCCTAAATGCACAAGTACAAAATTAATTAGGCAGTTGATCACATAATAAAAGTATGATGGATAATCTAATGGAAACTACCAGCTCAAAGTCAATAGCAAACTTGATTCTTTTATTAGATGCAGCTGATTTTCAATTCCTCTATTTACAGGATTTTCTGCTTAATAGAAGATAAGGGAAAAAAAAAGTTGTGGTTGTGGGGTTTTTTTGGTTGTTTTGTGGTTTGTTTTTTTTTTAATGAGAACTCAGTTACAGTATTTATCTCTGTTGGAAACTATCATGCGTAAGCAATGTCGAATTTGTAGATAGACATATCTGCAAGGAATTCTCTAAGATACTTGGCTGAAAAGCACATCAAAGCATGGTGAAATAATGAGACAGGCTCCAGCTGTTGGATTCCAACAGCTTTGATTTGTGCTCTAGTAGAAGCTCCAGGTTTTGATTCTCTGTTGATTATTTCCATGGTACTGGAGATGATTTGTGCGTGATTTAAAAAATAGGCAGTATATAGCAAACAAAGGATGAGTTTGCAAACTACATCTGAAAGGACATTTTGCTTCCTGATATAAATTACTGCTTCATATTCCTATGCTCTCCAAAACTTGGTAACCTGGTTAAAAAAGACCTTTTAAAATGTATGTAAAAGAATTTATGAAAATAACAGGTAAGGTCATCAGAAAATGGTGTGATCAAAAACTCTGGGGATGTCAGTGTTCAGGCAGATTTGCTACTTTCTGTGTGGAGAGGTAGTGGAAATTGTTTTATCAGAGCCTTTGCAGGGCAAGTCTTACCATGACTGATGCAGTCTAGGAATTATTACCAGCAGAAAGCAAGTATGTTGAAAGAACTTTGAAGGCCTTATGGAGGACATGAATTTAGAATCAAATACATTCATTATATTGGTTTGTGAATGTACTGATGTCACTGTGCAGATAAAGGTCTTGCTCGGGGTCTGAACCGAAGTCTTCCTGAGTTTTCTTTAGAGTGACAAAATAAAAATGAGAACACTTCAGGGAGAGCATTACAGCTCAAGTTTTTCTCTGGATTAAGGTTTACATCTGTTTCTACTTTACGTTTTAGTTAGTTTATACTTTGGTGGTGCATTATCTGAAGGTTGTTGCTTGTTACCAGAATGACAGAATTCAATCCACTGTACTGAAAAACATTTGTATAGTATTGCACCATGGTTTTTTAAAGTTTACTCTTTCTCTGGTGCAGATCAGAATGATAATTTGATATCTGAAAGTACGATTGCTTGGATGTTTCTCTGCAGTTTAGCCAAGCCTGTGGCCTCAAGAATATATTTAAAAAAAAAAATTCCTTTGTTTTTACAGTAATCTGATGTTTCTGTTGAACTGGATTTCTTATTAGAGCAGGTTTTCTCATAGGTTTTATACTTTGACATCTACTTACAAGATGAGATCACAGTAGGCACACTTTGTACCTACTGATGCCATTTAACAGTAGGACATGGCTGTATTTAATACGCCTGCCTCAAGCCTTCACTTCCTAACCAGTCTATTGTAATTTCAGTATAAAACATAGAAGCAGTCCAGAGAGTAGAAGTCAAATCAACCATCTTACTGAATCTTGCATTACTTGTAGCAGTCTGGAATACCTTCAGTTTCAAGGATTAAAGGCATTCACCATCAGAATAGCTCATGCACCTACTAGTTCATTATTCTAGGAGCAGTTTGATATCTGGAGTTTGAATCTGATCAGTCTAACCAAATGATTCAATCCAGGCATCCCCTGCCCCTTGTGTGTGTACCAGCTGCTAAATAGGCTATAGTATTATTCTCAGGCTATTCTCTGGCTATGCATTTAAAAGAGGGTTGACTGCTAAAACTTTTGGTGTGGAGCTCTGACTGGATCCTATGCTGAAAGTAACTATTGGATTGGCCTTCTGAGAAGCCTTGTATAGAGGAATCCTTAATTTCTGCTTGGTTTGGACCTGTACACAGTTTGAAGCTCTGCAGTCCTGCGCAAACCTCAAAAACTAGTGACAGAAAAGTATGTTCTTAAAATCTTTAGAAAAAAATGGAAAATAAAAGATGTATGGAGTTTAGAGCTAAGCAGGTGTTCTCAAGACTAATAGATGTCACTCTGCTTTGAGAGGTCTTTGAACAGTGTGTTGTAAATATGGTAATCGTATTAAAGAGAAGATGAAATCTGCACCTTGCAATCTTAATGTTCTTTACTTCAGTTTCTGTGTGTGATAATTATTTATTATTACATTCTATTCTAAATGTCTGACTTGAGTATCCTAGAAAGAAGCCTCAATTTGATTGTAGGGCTTGTCTATTTTCAGTTTTATTTCTTTTTTTTTAAGCTTGGTAATACTACCGTTTCCCTCTGAAATGTAAATTGTGGTGATGCTGAGAATGTGATGAAGACACATCTGAAGCAATTTAATTATGGTCTTAGAAAGTTACCCAATTTACCTGATATGAGCTAGTGTTCAGTAAAAGGCTCTAAAAAGGCTTTGTAGCCAAAGTCAGATGAGCAAATTTTTATTTGTATATTTGCAAATTCATCCTGAAATTTTAATAAATGTATTTTTAAGTATTTAAAAAAACATTCCTATGGTAATGTGTGCCACTGCAGGGATAAGAAATAGAGTTGTAGGCTCACTTTTACAGATCTTTTAGCCGTGGGTTTATCCTGTGACACTGATATGTCTCTCTTGTTACGGCTTTTTTCCTTTCTCCCATTGTGGAAACAAAGTGCTTTCTGGCTACTTCTGTCCAGTCCAGCAGCATAGTACAAATACTTGTTTAGTTCAGGTCATAGCCAGTACTTCGTTTAGAGAACAACAATGTGTGTTCTGCTCTTTTGGTTAAGTTAATAGTGTGGATGAGAAGAATGTTGTTACATACAGTTGTATTGTTTTGTAAAGCATCTGAATTTGAAAAGGAGGATCCTTCAAAAGAGAATGTCAGCATTTTTATAAGTAAAAATATAGCTACTGAGAAGTATATCAAACTTATCCCTCTGTGTCATTATTTAATCATTTCAAAACCATAATTGAGGGTGCTGAAAGCCATTTACAACATTCAAACGTCAGCGCAGTCTTCATGCCAAGAGGGAGAAGCTGTCAGAACAAGTTATAGCTCATAGCATGTCTGTAAACTAGTGGTAAAGAAATTGAGTTTCAGGTTTAAATTCCTGTTTTTAAGGACTAAAACCGATCCTGTATGCACTTGTAATTGAATTTCACTTGAAAAAAATGGATTGGATATAAGTTGCATTGGTAGCTTATGTTTGAGGCAGTGATGCCCTGCACACTTGCCAAGATGCATTTCTAAGCACCATCAAGTTGTACATAATATTAAGATTGAAATAATGAATACGCTATCGGGATATGCCTACTGGGCACTTTGGAGGCTAATCTAGGTATCCATTTTTTTGTTTTCTAATCTAACCTTTGGTTTTATTTTTCTGGATATATTTTATTACTTGCATACACTGCATTTAAATGTTAACTCTAGTACCTATGAAAAGAGTGACTAAAACATCAAGGTACATACTATCTCAGAACACAGTAAATGCCATGTGAGGTAATGAATACATACTCAGACATCATCATAGTAGCAGAATGCCATTTTAAAGATTAAGGTATTTATCAGGAGAAACCAAAACAAATGACTGTGCCAGCTGAATAGGATATCAATAAACTACTTTTTTATTTAAAAAACCAAAACTAATTAATTAGATTTATGCTTTATCTTTAATAATTTAAAACAAGAAATCTGTGAAGATTTGTGTTCTCAAAGTGGTTAACTAGTCAGTAATATTGGCTACAGTGCTTCCATTTTAAAAATGACCTTTCAAAGATGCTCTGTAAAATTAAATTTTAATGAGTGGTAATAAATGGTGATACTGCCATAGGAGGAAATTCAGTCCTAGCCTGAAGCTTTTGCTATATGCCATCAGCTTCAGTACTATGCTGTGTATCCTCTTACATTATTTTCAAGCATAGGAAGTATGATAATAATACAGCATTTTAAAGAAATGAAAACACTTTTAATAGTATACTTAGTCCAAGCTGATTTCTTGGCTGAGTAATGGTGTTTCTGTTGCCTGCATGATGATTTTTGAGAAGTACTTTTTTTTTTTTTTAAATAGGACAGTATGCCATTTTAAGGTTCTTACATTTTCCTCACTAATTGTAACTAATTGAATAAGAATTGGCTGGTTGAAGAACACATTTGGATGAGCAGTAGCAAAACGTAGGTGTGTACTGCTGAGAAAGAATTGTACTGGCTTTTCCTAAAAAAGGGAAGAGAAACTTGAAAGCTAGTGACCCTTCAAGGATTGAAAAAACCCAAATGTTTCATGAGGAGCATGAAGAGAGCAGAAGGGGAAGCAAAGAGAGAGGGGGGAAAAGGAGTGCCAACTTGCATCATTAAACTGGTAAATGGTACTAGAATATGAGCCTCCCTACTATCAATGATTGGAATTAATCCAGAAATTCAGAATGGGTCTGTATATGTGTCTTCAATTGTTGCCTTTGGCATAAATTTATATTCTCAGCCCCTTGAGCACTGAATTTCATTTCCTCATTTGCTAAATGAGAACAATTTATCCTAAATCAACGATAATCAGAGTAAACACTATTATTAATTTATTGTTTCCAGACTAGGGAAAAAAAACAGTAAAATGAAGCTCTCTTCTTTTATCAGTGCTTTCCCTACCCCTTTTGCCCTGAGGATCCTATTAGCAGAAAGCTGAGCAACTCTGTTTCATCAGAAATAAATTATGCCTCACTTTTTTAATGTAACTACTGAAGGGTTGTAAAGATTAGAAATACGTTTGAACCCACTATCACTTGATGTTATTTTCCTTGATGTTCTGAGCTTCTTTAGGGGAATGAAACAACATGTTCTTTTGAAAGCAAAGAGCAGAGTTGCTTTAAAAGAACACCAGCACAGATTTTGGTTGATGTACAAAATAATTCAAAAATATGTACAGAAGTATTTAAAGTAATGTATAGGCAGTCTGAAAGAGAGCTGTCACAATTTCTGGCATGTATAAGAGACAGAATGTTTGCAGGGCAAATATGTGGCAGAACTAGTCACCCTCATTTTTTAATGATTAGAAAACTGTAATTCCCCAGAAACAGTAGGCTAATTCTCACTTTCTTCACAAAGGAGCTAAGGATGAAAAAACACCTTTAATTAATAAACACTGCTGGCACTACTTTGGTAACAAGCTGCTGTAAATGAAACTCTTAATTGCCTTAGAACAGAGTATTGTATATGAATTCATTTCACTCTTTAAGTGCTGTTCTCTGTTGTTGCTATTTTACTAGCTTTGCCAGCCTCCTTGTCACTGAAAGCAGTTCCGGTCAGCTCTCTATTTGTGGGGAGCACTGAGGTTCAAAAGCAACCAAAAGCATTCCCTTAACCCCTCATGATAGAATTAGATAGCTCTCAGTGCAGTCCAAGCTAAATTAAGCTTTTGTGAATGAATTTATGCCCGAAATGCTGTAATGAACTTGTGTGACGAAAGAGAATGAGGAAAAAAAGTATTCAGCTATAAAAAGAAATCTATATGGGCAGTGTGTATGTATATATGGGCAGTGTGTATGTATAATTGTGTATATATATGACATTTTGCTACAAATCGAAAAAAAGTATTTTTGGCTTTTTTATAAAGCTTAGTTCCTGTAGTTACTCCCTCCCCCCACCCACCCCATGGG
>JANHGB010058284.1:0-28003 GCA_026283785.1 Coracopsis vasa | reverse complement strand
CACTGGAATGGGTTGCCCAGGGAAGCTGTGAATGCTCCATCCCTGGCGGTGCTCAAGGCCAGGTTGGACAGAGCCTTCGGTGACATGGTTTAGTGGAAGGTGTCCCTGCCCATGGCAGGGGGGTTGGAACTAAATGATCTTAAGGTCGTTTTCAACCCTAACTATTCTATGATTCTATAATTTATTAGAACTATGGAAAAGACTTGGGGTTCCTTTAAAAAGCTTTATTGTTACTATCATAGGCATGGCACAATACTGGTTTTCCTGGAACCAGACAACAATTTTAAGTACTGGGAATAGTAAATAGTGAATATTAATGCCAGCAGTTGCAAATCTTTATTGCAGGACATGTTTGCAGACAATATTGAGTTTATGATTCCACTACTTTGGATGTCTCTCAGATCATAGTTCATGCTAGAGTAAATATAATACCAGTTATGTTCTGTTGGTATTATGGCTTCTGTTCAGACAAATGGGCTGTGAATTGCATAGGTAAAGTGCAGTTGCTGAAAAGTTAAGAAAATTCTACCCCAACAACTGCAGTCCTATGTCTTTCCAAAAGTTTATACTGAAATCTGTGCAAATCAGTGTAAGAATGGTTCAGTATAAAAAAGGGATAAATATAAAATGCAACATATATGTTAGCAGATTTCTAAACAGCACAGTAGTTAGCCCACCAGAACAGCAAAGAGAGACAAACAGCATTTTTCTTTGGCTTTTCTTTGATATGGCTGTTTCTACTTAAGAGAGGGAGAACATCTGTCATGCAACTGGGATGACTGAGCACTAATAAGGGGTGGCCTGAAGGTGAGGGACTGAACTTGGTGTTTACAGATAACTGTATGTTTGAGATGGACAATTAAACCTTGGTCAGAAGGAGGATTTGAAGAGTGTGACAGGAACTGGGAAATACTCTTATGGAAGATCTAAAGAGATAGCAACAGCATGATGTGGCTTCTGTAGGCCTTATGGAAACATTTTTAACCTAAGCCATTTTAAATGGAGGAAAGACTGTCACCAAAAGGATTATTTTAAGGAGAAGCTCCTACTTTCTTAAAACAAAGACTGTGGTCTTCTCTTAAAAACGTTGCCTTTTTCCACTCTCCCAAAATGGACTTCCTTGTGTTTTTGGGGAGCTGTGACTTTGGCTTTTGTCTCCATTCTCTCCTACAAAAATGGGATCTACAACATGGGTCCCTTTCTCACTGAGTGGCAAGCTGCATGCCCAAAGAGCACAGTATTCCAACAAGAAATATATGCTCCAGTTAGTTCTCTCAGAATATAGAGAAAACAGCTAAGAGAGCAAAATACATCTTTTCTGTATTTATACAGAGTCTAGCAGAAAGGGGCCCTGGTCTACTCCCAGTGCTCCTAGGCGTTATATAAACCAGACAAATAATGACTACAACTTTATTTTTTCCCCTCCTGAAATACCTTGGTATAGAGCATTTGCTATCATCAAAAGGTTCGTGAATAAAAATCCAGCAAAAATAAAATTCCTGCAGAACAGGGTGGGAATGAAGCAAAGAGGGACTAGGGATGACAGCAAAGGGGGTTTCATAACAGAAAATACAATGAGATTTTTTTCTCATTTTCCCATTGATGGTGATGTGGCTAGTTACTTTCCAAATATCTGTCCAAAATGTAATGTCTCTTGTAGTATATAGCTTGAATACAGAGTTCTATGTATTCTTTTCTTCTCTGTGTTTATTACTGCCTTCAAGCATGTTACCTAATGAATATACTATGTCTGTTCTTGGACCAGTAACTACTAAACTTCATGGTTGTGATATTATTCCTTCCCTTACCATCCAAATACCACAGGCATTGCATATAAATGCTCCTTCTCATAAAGTCACAGAAGGGGCTGCCAAATACATCCAGGAATATCATACTTATTCTCTAATGAATGGAATTAATGATGCAGGGAAGATTTACTTAAATGTTACTTCTTTTTTCTTTATTCTTAGCATTATGGCTGATCAATGATATTAACATAGAAACAACTGGTTTTAATGGTGTATTCCATCATCACGAGCTGATACTCACCTGAGCCCTATTAGGCAGGAAGGAACATTTTCTGCAGTTCCTTGCCGTACATGGAACATACTCTAAATATGTCTAGAAATACGTGTTTCCTGAAGGACAAATTTCAAATATCAGCACTAACTTTTCTGTTTATGGAATATGTAATGTGTACTTAACAGTGACTCTGAAAACCCAAATTTTTCAGACTACATAAAATCCTAGTTGTAAAGTTTAGCTTTATGTATATGAACAGACTACATTTTGCAAATATCTTAAGGCAAAACAAAGCTTGCCTTTAGCATGACAAAGAATAATTTAGCATTAGAGATTATTATACCTTGTGCCACTGCCCATCATTTATTTTGTTGGAAATCATTGTGTTGGTGTCTCCACTCCCCAGATCATAGCTGAAGTAAGGCAGTCCATTCTTTATCTGAACTGTAGCAAAATCAGCATGGTTGATGCGGGCCATATAAAACAGCAAGCCAGAATCAGCCGTTGTTCGGACTTCAAATTCAATTGTAAGTCTGGAAATCAAACAGCAACAAAGGAAAAGATATTCAGAGGCAGACAGTAGGCAAATTTATCTGCTTTACCTTTTTGTGTTCGTTTAAAGTTTACAGTTAGTGCCCCATTTTGCTTGTCCATCAGCGTTCAAGAAAAATAATTTGGTTATACATGAACTGCATTTCACACATATCTGATCCCTGACGTGAATGTTCATTAGTCCCTTTGCTGCGGACGTACAAAAGTGCAAACTTGGCATAGAATTTCAAGATACAATTCTCAGCTGCAGCTGTAGTTGCTAGAAAATCCCAGCACTTCTAAAATTCCAGCGGCATTATCCATCATCCACACACATAATGCTCACAAAGACGAGCGAGCTATAGTGACAGCTGGCAAATGCTGAGTTTCTAATGAGTTGTATTGCCTGAAGACAGGTTGCAGAACTTTTAAAGATGCAGAGAAAAGAGTTTATGATCAGCATATAAAACACTTATTCTGATTTCTTCCAACAGAAAATAGGGTTGTGTCTGAGGAAGTCTGCTGACCTCTTGGACAGAAGGATAATAATGAAAACATCCCCTACAGCAAAGAACCTGTTAAGAAATTATTTAAATTATCTAGATGCTAAGTTTGTACTGGCTGCACATCACTAACCTAGCCCAAGCTGAGCTGTGAAGTTAGTGTCTGAAAGTAGTTGATAATAGAAATGTGAAAAATCATTGCATGAAAATGATCAGGCTGGTACTCTTATTTGAAAAGAAGATAATCAAGGACTGTAGGATTACATATGTATTTTAATTATATTCCTAGTTGTCTAAAATTAGCATATGTGAAAATATGCAGTACAGCATCTTTATAGGTAAAAATAGGTGTGAGGCTAATGGACTTGTAAACTATAAGGCAGCAAAAATGCTTAGTGGAATGTTGTGGCGCATTTGTTAATGATCGTGTGTCTTCAGAGCAAAAATGAACAATTAGTAAGTTATAGCTTCACAAATCCTTGACACAGCAGTATTTTTATAAGTAGCTCTTGGAATATTCTTTGCATATCAACATATATAGCATGTATCGCTATACTTTGTGATGGCAAAGTCATTTTGCCTGTTTACTGTGCAAATGCGACCTAATTACCAGAAGCAATGGGAATAAAGATTTGCTTATTACAAGAAATTATCAAGTTACTGAACCAAGAAACGTTCATCTGAAAAAGCAACTATGAACCCTGTTGCATGACCTGTTTCCATTCTTCTGTTTGTTTTTCTGCAAATCAGTCTGGGATTTGTGTGTGCCTAAACCTTTATAAAGAGGTAAACTGCTTTTGTGAGAGCTACTTAGGTGGGCACTTCATTGCCTAGATTTTACACTTTAATTAAGCAGTTTTTAATGAAATTAATTAGGGGATGTGATCTTTTTCAGATTATGCCCATGATTTTGGGAGATGCTTTTGAGAATATCAGGAGGGTCAATTTCTTTTTATATTATTCCATCAAAACTCATTACTGAAATAAACAATATACCTGTTTTTCACTTTGGTGTCATCAAATGCAACTGCAATGTGGCTGTTCCTTGAAAGACCAAATTGCTTGCCACCTTCCAAAATGGCTGGTTCTGTGTCAGCAGCACATGAATCCTGCAAAATAGCGATCATACAAATTTCATATTTGGTATCTTTCTCAGCTGTGCACGTGCTGGAAGTCTTTCAGCTGCTCAGGACTGAGAATATTCCACCTTGTCTAGACACTGGCTCTGCAATTTTCTGGTGTCTTGATGTCTCATCAAACTAAACCACAGCAAAAGTCAGCTGAAGTTATAAACCAGTATGACAGGAACTTGGTAAAAGCAGAGCTCATTAAGCTGGCTGTAAAAGGAAATAAAAGTAATATATGAACAAGGCTGCTTTCCTGCCACCAGTGGACATTTACAAGAGTCTTAAGTGATTTCCAGGCAGCTCAGTGTACTCTTAGATCACATAAATGCATTTTACACAGTAGAATTCCCTCTTACAGAAATGAAGCAAGACTTAAGCTTTAAAGCGATGCTTTGCTGTCAACTTGAAATCTAGTCACCTTGAAAATGAGCTAAAAGTAGTTTCAGATCCTGCTCCTGTCAACGGGTCCTCCATTTTGCTTCTTTATATTGTTTTACAACCGTCTTCTTTGTTTAATGTGCTGTTTCCCTGGTGCTATTGAAAGACCCCACAAACAATATGGGAAGCCAAATAACTCATAGATAGAAGTAACAACTGTTAAACTCCCATAAGCTGTCTAATGTAGACACATTACCTAGGGGGTAAAGAAAGAAACCCCTCTCTGTCTGTTCTCCTTCTATTAATCTTAAAGTGGTGCAACAATGGAAGGTAAAATACCTTCTGCCCAGTGTAATTTTCCCGCTTTAATTTCACCAGGTCTTTTAATCTCTGGCCCTAAAGCTTTTGTATAGGGGTGCCTGGGGCGATGTGAGACCATGGTAATTACAGCTCCTACTCATGTCTAGTTTTGCCTCCCACTGAGAGTATTGTGAAGGAACTACTCAAAGGATCTAACACAACACAATCTCAAGACAATACCACTGGGAAAAAAAACCCCAAACTTCGATAGCTGCAAGCTCTGTTTTTAAGCACTGTGGCTGATATAATTTTGGATTGGCAACAGTCTTATTTGAGCCCTGACTCAGCAGGGACCTGCAAAGCACAAGGTTCGGTGCATTGCTGACAAAGAGCTCTTTCTGTGAAACATTTTGAAAATATCATGAATGACTCATCAGGCAGTGAAATTTCTTTCCCCCTTACTCAGTTTTTCAGTAGTGTCAGTGTTAGGTTTTTTGCTTTTACACGTCACAAAAAACTTCACAACAGTATAGAGCACATCTAAAAGTTAGTTTTCCACAGTGAATGCTCTGATTTGACAGAGAGCACCATGCATTACAACATCAATGTGCAATAGAGGAAAAAAAACCCAGGAAAAATTCAGCAGGACCAAAGGACCAAACAAAGTTATGAATGTGTGATAGCAGTCTTCCAGTGATCATCAAATAGGAGAAAAACTCATATTCTTATAATTCTGGGTAAAGTTTCTAAATATTTTAAGCTTTACAGGTTTATCTAAAAGTTTAACAACTATATTAATAATAATACTGTGTGTATAATGCTTTCGACAGCATTTGGGCTGGCTAAAATTTTGAGACAGGGACTAGCTACTGGTGCTGGAACAACAAGAAAGAATTGGAAAATAACTAACACACACTTTTACGTGGCACACTTTCACATATTACATGGTAAAAGGAAATATTCTGATAGTAAATGCAATCCTAGGCTAGTATATGTTAGTAGGGGGTCTGGTGTTGACGCTTAAAGCAGCTCCCCAGCATCAGGCAACACTGCAGTTTTATTTCATCCCAGCAGGAGGACTATAAGGAAGGACAAGGAGCCGGGGAGAGTGCCAAACACACAGTGACAGTGGGAATCATAGCAAGCATACACCGATTATTTACTGATAAATGCTGATCAATAATAGTGATAATTCATGAGGTTGATGTTGAAACGTCAGTAAAAAGAAAAAAAAAATTAAAAAAAAATAGGGCATACTTAAATAACTTCCAGGTTTTATTCACATCCTTCATAGACTGTGAACTAAGCATGGATCACCAGCCTATATTAAAATATGCCAGGTTTGTTTTTTTTTTAGTACTGGCTTTAAGGTGCCTTGGGTTTAAACCTGGCTGCTTAAGACTGGATTCTTCAGCTGCACTTTATTTCAGTCTTGTCAGATAAAGTGCAGCTGAAGAGTTCAGTCGAGCATCTCTTGTCAGATGTCAAGGACTGGACTGGTAAATCAAGAAGCTAGGTGCGTCTCACAGTGGAAATGAGGAACAGAAAAGCCCACTGGTGGACTGCCACACATTCTACAAACAATGCTGTATTAGCAATTAGAAAGAAAGTAATTAGGGGGAAAAGGAAGCGGCAGTGAAGCAGTCCCCACAGTTAATAATGGGGATAATAATGTTTTATAGTGTTAATAAAACAATGAAGTAATGCATGGAGAAATAGTGAAAGGTACCGTCATGGAGTCAAATGGAGAAGTAAAGCTGGCGCTCTTCATTTCAGTGGCAAGCGAATCCTGAGAAGCAGTGAATAACATGAGGCAGAAGTAGCAGTTACCCAAGGTTGAGAAACATCTGGCACCCACAGCAAGCAGCAGCAGCAGACTGGTGACCAGTGTATTTCCCAACTGTCTTACTTTTATATCTTGTCTTGCCTTTAGTAGAGGATAGGTTGGGTTTTTTTGGGGTTTTTTTTTGGATTAAACTCCCCCCCCCTTTTACATGCAGATGGATATTAGAGATAAAAAAGATCCCAAAAGGACTTAAGTAGAACAGATACCATATTTAAGTCAAGTCTAAAATGTGGAAATAATTGTTTTTCTGCAGTATATTTTCCATATACAATCCTTCTTCACTGAAGTTCGGTATAATGAACTACCATATGAGTTCTAGCTCATTATTAGACTGTAGTTACCTATTGTGTTACAATAGTCCCCAGAAAAATACTTTGGAGAACTTACTTAGATGAACATAAAAGCTATCCAAAAGCTTGCCTTATTTAAAACACTTTCAAGTCATCAGAATACTAAAATGGTTTAATTTTATTTTTCCAAGAGAGAAAGTAAAATAACAGTGTTTTGGTTAGATTTTTATTTTGAATTCCTGTTTCAAGTTATCATGGCTCTAGATATGTGATATACAAAACACACCTAGTTACAATGGGACTAGTTTCTGATATTAATGAGTAGATCTATTCCTCTCAATTTTGTATTTAAGAGTCTTACTGTGTACTTGTACTCTCATGTGCTTCTGCATTATTTTATTTTGTTAATAATGTTTGATCAAGGGATACTATAACTGCACTCTTTCACGACAGTGAGTATGAAACTGGATAACCCTTTTTACCTTCTTGTTGGTTGGTTCCTTCTCTTTCAATAGTACTCTTACTAGAATGGAAATTTGCTTACTTTCAGAAAGATGCATCGGGCCCTCATGGTACAACTACTCCACCTTGTGGGAATGAGTCAAAAATGCTGCCCTAGAGCATTAAAAGGCCGATAACTTTGGGACCCAGAGCAGGGTAATAACTAAGATGTAGCTTGCCTGTCTTAAACCCCAAGCTCCCATTTTGAGGTACACAGAAGGCTGCATATGCTGTGGAGACCTCAGGAGTGGCTGAAGACAAGTCCTTCTGATTAAAGATGTGCCATATGTACCTGGCCAATGAAGGTGGCCATGAATGTCAAATATAAAATTAATGAGTTAGGGGCTTTGGCCTAGTTTTTGCATCTTTTATTTTTGTAGGAAAACATTGTAAAAAATCCTACCCATGTCCAAAGAAAATCAGATACGAATTCTGAAGATGAGTCAGGTAACAGGGAGTGACTGCAGCAATGAATTCAGGTTCCTCTGTCTCAAACTGACTCACTAAAAATCACATCCTTTTTTTCTTTTTTTTTTTGTCTTTATGCAATTATTTGATAATCTTATCCTCTGTGTCACACTGAAAGATTCAGTACAAACAAACACTGTGTTCTCAGTAATGCTGTGTCAATGAGGAGGTGTGAAATGGGAATGAAGATTAAACCTGACCCATCGTGGGACCACCTTTCAGAATGGTTAAAAGATCTTATGAACCTAATTTAGAAGAAATTGTCAAAATTACTGACTCTTTTATATTTTTTGTATATATATATATATTTAAGAGCAAGTTAGATACTCTGGTTGTTAACTTCTCAAAGCTTGTTATGGTAGTGTCAATTCTGGTAGCATAAATAGCCTCCTAGCTGGGAAGTGGGCAGTCTTTTTGTATTGTTTTGAAATCTCACCCATACTGAACTATATCCAGCTGTTCTGGTTTCGGCTGGAATAGAACTACTTTTCCTCCTAGTAGCTGGTGCAGTGCTGTGCTTTGGCTTTAGTCTGAGAATAATGCTGATAACACACCAATGGTTTAGTTGTTGCTAAGTAGCACTTAACCCTGAGTAAAGACTTTTCAGTCTCTCATGCTCTGCCAGTTAGGAGGAGCAAAAGAAGCTGTGAGGGAGCAGAGACAGGACACCTGACCCAAACTAGCCAAAGGGGTATTCCATGTCACAGCATGTCATGCTCATCTATAAACTTGGGGGAGTTTGCTGGGAGCTACTGATCACTGCTAGGAGAGGGGCTAGGCATAGGTTAGCAGGTGGTGAGCAATTGTAATGGGCATCACTTGTGTTCCCTGAATTTTACTCCTCCTTCTCTCTTTTTCCTATTATTATAATCATCATTTCTATTACTATAATATTTTACTTCATTTCAATTATTAAACTATTCATATCTCAACCTGCAGGTTTTACCTTTTTCCAGTTCTCCTCCCCATCCCACCAGGATAGGGAGGAGTAACCGAGCAGCTACATGCTAATTAGTTAATGGCTGGGGTTAAACCATGACACCTGCATAAATTTGTGGGTTTTATGCAAGTCTAATAAAATGCGAAAGTTTTCCCCCCGAGAATATCATCTAGTGTATATATTCTTCAATTTAATATTCAGATATCTAAATACACCTTTTCTGGACAGTAAAATGTTACATCAACTTGTAAAACTGCTACCTTTGTGATGGAAGTTTCTGCTTAAATTTTATTGTATAAGACTGCTTGCTGATATTATCTAGCTAATATTTCTGGTAACAACAGCTGAACAAAATTTAGCAGTGACTGGGGTTTCAGTCCCTAAATTCATAAGTCTCCTGACTAAAGTTATAAAGTATCAGTGGAGGAATTGCCCTAACAAACACACCTATCTGGTTTACCTGTTTCTTCATCCTGTCAGTGACATGGCTGTTATCCTGTGCTTCAGAGAACAGCACAAGAAATATCATGACAACTTGGATTTCCCATAGGAAAATTTCCCTTCCAACCCCGATCAGGTATTACTTGGCTTACATACTGAAGTGCAAGGGTTTAGGGCTAAGCATGCAAGCCAAAGTGAATTCTACTGCTATATCATTCTTTAAATTACTGTTATAATCCAAGCAAACGACACCAACCAGTTTTCCATTATCTACAGATTTTACTGACCTGCAACAAGGTGTTCCCATTACAATATCATGATAAACTATGATTATTATTTTTGTGGCAAATTGCTTCTTTATTCTTGATGGCCAGCCTTTCAATTTCGCCTGGAAAAAGAAATTTTTCAAAATTTACCCAAGTGATCTACACTTACAAATGCTGCAGGCAGAGATGGTAGTGGAGGAGGAAGGGAAGCAGGAAGAGTCCTGGGTCTTTCTTTCTCCCCATTAGTGTCTGGTTCAGGTTGGATCAGGACTGTTGTGTGGATTGGTTTATCTTCATCCTCAGGTGGCCTAACCTCTGGCTCTAGAGAGGGACATCGGCCAATATCTGCATTTTCAAAGGACACGGGTTGAGCAAAGTCCATGGGGCTGAGAACACACAAAGAAATTGATGTCTGTTAGTTTTTCTGCCTTTTTATCTCTCCTTTATAAAAAAAAGCTGTATGCTGCAGTGTAATTCCACTTCACAGGACACAAGAGCCAGGATTGATCCTATCTATTTTAGGTACAGAAGTGGGACACTTAGAGGTGATAGTCACCATTGACTTTCCTTCTTACAGTCAGTGCAGAGAGGCGTCTTCTTTGGCAAGCTTTACCAGCCTAGGCAGGCCGAATCACATTGTTGAGAAGTCCTTCTCTCTGATGTACACTGAGGGGGTGAGCATGATGAGATCCTCATTTAGGTACTTCAGTTATGTGAAAGAATTAGATGGGAACTTTCTATATAGGTTTTACTTTTTTTCACCATTTCCTTTTGTCTTACTTAAATGTTCTTTCCAGATTACTGCAGCATGCACTTTCCACAAAGCAAATTGATTCCTACGGGGGTTCTTAGACAGAATTTGTATACTCTTGGAAATTAACCTTACTTAAAATAAAGTGTTATAGTACACCATAAGTTCTTATCATTGAAGCAAGTCTTACTGCAGTGTTACTGTTGAATTTCTCTGATTTTATGGATAAGTACCCAGGTGCTGGCTTGTCTGCAAAACATTTCATTAATTGCATAGCCTATGGAGTGTATATTGTAGCAAAAAAAAAAAAGAAAGGACATATTAAGAAAACAGATATTACTGTAGGATTTGCTGTTAGTATGATTTCTTGCAATAATGCTGTTTCTTTTAGCAGCCAAGGTAGTTAACCAGACTTCATTAACTGGACATTTATTGGCATGAGTGAGACTTACGTGGCATTAATGACAAGATTCCATATACAGCCCTCAAATGGTGGTATGTTTCTGAGCAGTGCAGTCTGAAATTGAGAAGAAGTACCCCCCACAAAGAGTTTCCTGACAGATATGGGCTGGTCTGTTGGCAGTCTCTGAGTCTGGCCTTTGTCTTCATCTACTTGAACAGTGAACATCCTGTGAAAAAGATTTGAAAGCAAAGAAATATGTATTTTACTTTGGTTATTGTTTGTATTGAAATCACAACTTTCTAGGCCCCATTTACTCCTACACCAGCTATAACACTAAGCAACCCAAATTATGTACTTAGCAGCTCACATTAAATGCATATTAACCACCAGAAGGTTTTCAGTTACTGGTATGCTTCCTTAGTAGCTCTCTGGTGGAGCTTGGCAAACGTGCTGCAGAGAGGTGATAGTATCAGTCACTGGTTGAATAGGAAGAAGTGGTTTGTAGTGTGGCAACACTGACATGGTAAGGGCCACGCCTGCAGTACTGTGTACTCAGCAGGATGGGAACAGCATGAGACCACATTTTGTTTGTGCTCCCTATTTCCTGGTTTTCCAAGTTATCGTCTTGCTGGGGGACAAACACTGCTACAAATTGTTCTGACTGCAGAATCAACCACGGATACATGCTGTACACTTTTTAAAAGATTGGTAGCTTTTATCTGGGGGAGACAGCAGGGTAGGAAAATTGCTGATAGTTCACCATGTACTGATACAAGTGCTATAATTCATTCTCATGGGTGATGCACATGCAACAAGTTAAAAGACAAACCAATCTCATGGAAGGTACTGTTAAGGTTGAACAGAGGAAGACGGAAGCATCTGAAGCACAACACCACTGGCTGACCATGCCAAATCAAGGAATGGAAAAAAGAGCAAAGAGGAAAGGCGTAAATATGGTGAAGGGCATTATTGTGGTAAAAGCAAGAATGCAGATGTGAGAAAAAAAGGTGAATGCTTTTGCCTGTCAAAGCTACTAAGATGCAGATGTTGGGGATTTGTACCACATTTACAAGAAAACATGGTAAAGGGGTGAGAAAGTGAAAAATTATTTTGCCAAGCCATACCATACACTGTATACCGAGAAAGAAGTGTAATATAAAGGCTGTGGAATTGCAAGACAGTGGATTATTTTGATGAGCAACATATAACAAGGTATAGCAACAAAAGTGAAAAGTTTAACTGCTGGGGCAATTTAACCATTGATAAAATAGAAATTCTCCAGCTTCTGAACAAATCCAGCTCAAGGTGAGCTGAGTTACAAAGGATGAATAAGAACTTCAGTATTTTTGAAGGTGAATGTAAAACGCTAGTTGGCATCATTTCTTCATGTTGGTAGACTAGCTTTAATAGAATTTAGCCATGAGAGAAACAGGGCCACAAAAAAAGAGCTCTATGTGTCTCTGTTAAACTCTGATATTATTTATGAAGTGCAGTTTTTGTTTCAAATATGTTACAGTCATGGTAAATATCAGGACCTAACTATTCAAGAATCTTTGACTACAGTTAGTTATATGAACACAAGTTGGGGATCTGAAAGTAAGTAGCTTGATTTTTTAGAGTTACTGAGCATCCTTATGACATATCTGAAATAATAAGTATCTGGCAAAAAACTTCACTTTTTTAAACTGCAAAATTATACTGAACACCAATATTCTTCTTTTACAATAATTAAAAATGTTAGCAACTGAATACTGAAAATGTTTACTGAAAAGAGGCTGGTTTTCATATGTAAAATGCTTGACTTTGTAATTTATACAAGTCATAGACAGAACTGGATAGCGACTTAAGCACATGGATTAGATAATTGTTGTACTACATGCAGTTTGCCCTGTTTCCACATAGTTTTGGATGGATTCATTCAGTCTAGGAAGCTGTAGAGTAAGAAAGTGATTAATTTTTCAAAGGCTTGGAGAAAGCAGGTATTAAAAGTCTTTGTCAAGAGAATCTCGAGGATTTCCTCCAGACCCTTCAGCAGTGGAAACAGAGGGAGAGAAATTTCTCTGAGGACAGTTCAGAGCAACAGAGTGATTTAGGTTCTGTTAAGAGTCACAGAGAGGACACTTCTCTGCCTTCAGAGGCAAATTGCATTGCGACACTTGAGTTATCCTTTGTGCTGTTGCATGTTAGCCATGGCTACTGATTGTCAATATTTTCATCAGCTTACAGTATTTCATCTCATCGTTAGCCATTAATATAGTAAACATTTTGGCTCCAAGCAGAACCATACAGTGATGTGCATTAGTCTTCAACAGTATTGTATAATTACCTTGGAAAAGAAAGCAAACATTTCCTAATTATATGGACAATTATCTCTCTGAAGAGCTTTCAAATGGTGTTTCTCATATTTAATAAAATATTCTTCAGTTCATGATGAGCAGAGGAGGGGTTAATCTTAATTTGCATCTTTTCACATACATTTCATGTTACAGAAACTGCAGAGTTCACACAATTTGTTTTGTAACAGAGCTACTTTGAAAACACACTTTTCATCTGAACAAGCATCATCACTGGATGGCATTGTACAGTAGTTGTGTCTTGATGTACTCTCACAGGTCAAGCTACTATACTTGCTATAGCACTCCATAAAAGAACTTTATTTTTTAGAGCTTCTTATTATCATCTGCATATTTGTGTTCTGTCACAGCGACACAAAACGTTTTGCAAAATGCAGTTATCATTTCCAAAATGATTTTTTTTCCCAAGGAATTTACAGTTTTACCTTGAACTAGTCACTGAAGCTGGGAAGAGATATTGTCTGAAGGCACTATTTCTAAGATTTTTCATCAATACAATAGAAATTCAGTCAGAAAATTATACTGACAAAGCAAAGTGAATTATAGACAGGACAGAAGGGCACCTGGGTACTAGACAGACAGGAACTATTGCACAAGAAGGCTATAGTGTTGTGGGGGTAAGGCGGTGAAGCATAGTGTACAGTGTGCGCGGATAAGTGCATTTGGTAACATGCTGGATGTCACATATTCTTTCTGTTTGTTTTGGGTTTTTTTTAAATAAACCAGAACAACATTATGCCTAGTGCACTAATCCACTGAATGTCTGTACAGTATGTACACATTTGTACAAACCCTACTTGGAACATGGGGTTTTCCAGGCCATAAATAATGACCAACTCCTACACGCTGCAGCAGAAAGCTCTTTGCAATCACTTTCTGAGTGGTAATTAGTTGTTTGGTTTTGTTTTGTTTTTTTTTTTTTTTACAATGTCTGAGAAAGGGCAAAGGAATTTAAGTGAAATTCTATTTAAAACAACATGGTCTGAGAAGGTTTGCAGTGGCTTTCCAGCAATAAGAATGACTGCCATTTATTGGGTAAAACAATGTGTCTTCATTGTTTTATCCAATTTAGCTGGGCACCACTGTAATCACATGTATACAGTCTGCTGTGCTGTTGCTGTTTGTATACTTAGAGAACAGTCTTTTTCCACATGTCTTGAAAAGGTGATTTACTGCACCACAGCAGTATTTCTCATTTACACATTCGATTAATAAAATGTATTTGACAAGAACCAGAAGGCTAAAGACACCAATTCAGACAAATGCAGGTGTCTGGGGAAACAGGCTGATAGACTAGGAAAGCAAGTAAACCCAGCTCTGCAGAATAATAAGCACTGTCAGAAACTAACTTCTCAAAAGGTTGCAATTACACTAAATTCTTGGTCTCAGTAGAAGCCTTTGCACGGATTGCTAAAGACACTGGTACATTCGCTTTGTTGAATTAGCTCTGCTGTTTGGTCTGACGCATCTAGGTATTTGTTACCCTCTAGCTCGTTCTATCCGGATGGAGTGTGCCCTGCCATCGTGAAACTCGCCAGCTTCTGGTCTGATGGTGATTCTGTGGGGATCCCGTATCCCAGTGGAGATATGCACTTCTAGTCGACCTCTGTTCAGAAACACTGCATAGTAGGCCTGCAATGTATATGTTGGTATAAGAAGGTAAGTTACACTTGAAAGAAATTATTTCACTTAGTTTTACATTATGTTTTGTGTTTTATCTCTTACACTGTTTTTTGATTTGCTCACCATAGACAAGATACTGTAGTTTCAGTTCTGCTGCTGCTGCTACATTCAGACTTTCTTGTATTTTTGTAATGAGTGGGTGAAATGAAGTCATGATGGAAAGCCTCATCAGTAGATTTAACTCTCTGTGTACCTTTTAGTGGGGAAGGATGGAGACTTCTAACCTACAATTCTTCTGATTGATTCTTCTACAGTTCTTGCTGGTACAAGGCCTGGTCTTAAACCTGAATAGTACTGATCTCAGTGCGAGTTCTGTGTTTGGAGGGCTAGCAAATCATGCCAGTAGTTGCTCTAGCAACCAATATAATTTTGTAGTGGTTTTCAGGATCTAAACTCCAGTTACTATAGCAATGAGTGTCAAGCTCATTTCTGTGACCTGAAGAGCTGGAAAATGATAAAGAAGCCCCTATCCTGAAGTTAACGTCAGGCAGGTGATCAATTATAATGTCCTGTCCCTGGAGTGTGTTCCTTCAGGTCACTGTCCTCCAAAATGGGCAAGATGGAGAACAGTGAAATATCATTACCTAGAAGTCCTGAAAAAAGAAAACATTAAAATATTCTGTTCATCTCTATGTAGTATGGCTTCTCTGTGAGGTTTTTAACTAGCGAAAATTTGAATAATTTCTCACAGCAATTACACTTTTACCAGTTAGTTACTTGACCTCTGTAGGTACTTCCTTTGAAGAGACTGACTCTATTCCCTTAGGAAAGGATTTACACTGCAGATTTGTATTTATGGGAGAGAAGGAGAGGTTAGAGGACTCTTAAGTCTTATATCCCACAGAAGTGATCTTGAACAAGGGGCTTATCTTGCACAGCCTTTTTTCATTTTCTTTTTTTTTTTTTTTTTGATCTCAAGGGAAATAGAATGATCCTTATTTATGTCTGTATGAACAGGAATGAGAGATAACGACGCTGCATAAGTAGTCCTCAGAATGAGTGAAGAACATTATTCTCTAATGTTTAGGTTTGATTAAAAAAACAAAAACCAAGCCCAACATGAAAGAATCTATATGATAGAAAAATCTGTAAAAGAAACAGTTACTCCAATGCAAAAAAAAAAACCCGGTTCCGAGCCTCCATCAGGCTCTCCATCAGATAAAGGATAACATTAGAAATACTTTATTTCCAACCACTGAATCTTAAGTATAAACATCTGACTGTGACTTGAAATATATCAAGTTCAGTAAAATTCTGAGTTTTCTTTATCTTTTGCTAGGCTTCTCATACCTGTCCTGTTTGTCTGCGTTTCCGCAGAGGGGCAGGTTTCCTTCCAGTGTACCTGCGCTTTCTCCTGGGAGGAACAACTGTGCCACTTGTGCCAAACAAGATTATTCCAGACTCATTCTTTGTGCTGAAGGAGAGGTTGATTTCTGTGCCCACGTCAAAGGACACAGGCTGCAGTTCCACAAAACCTGGCTTGGGGAAGCTAACTGTATAAATGTTCTGTAAGAGGAAGAGAACAGGAAAGTGCATTGGTAAAATTAAAAGGAAGAGTTTGAACATGCAGAAAGATTTCTTAACTAAAATAATAAACTATGTAAATACAACCAGTGTGAAGAAATGGAAAGTAATAATAACCACTAAGCAATTTACTTCTCAAAGTGTTGTGCAAACACTAATTTACCTGTTTACATCTGGCATCATTAGAGTATTTCTGGAATCCTGTCTTACAGGAAGGCAAAGTTACAGTCTTATTTTGGTATATCCTCTTGGATTAAAAATAACTGTTCACACATAGTTTTTTATATGAATGTTTTCCACTGAGTTAATACAGTGGGATTTTGCTTTTAAATCAATACAATAGATAATATAAGCCATTACGAACTTAAACTAGATACTTATTATTTGTTAAACATGCCCAGATAATACTTTTAATTAACCAGTCATTACTGCTTCATCATTATTGCTTCACTAAGCAGTACTGCTTTCTTGATGACTCAGGCTCATAAATGAAGCATTTGTTCCACATGGCCCAATTCTTTGGACATCGGTAGCTATTAACACAATTTGAAGAGTAGAATATGTCATCAAATAATAAATCAGTGCATACTCCTGAAGATTTTCTGTAACTGCTGCCAATTCATGTATTCTTCCAGATGTGGAAGACTAGTCTATAGGAATAGTGACTTTTAATACAGTAACTCATCATTTTTTCACTGCAGTAGAACTGTTTTCAGGTCTAGAGATAATAGATTATGCCAGATAAAATTACTGCTGATGATGTTCACCTTTCTCTAAAATATGAGGGCTTTTACATAACTCAGTGTATATCCAGTCTTTATCCTTTGCTTATACTTCTCTTTTTTTTTTAAATTATCCTACAGACCCTGTTTTGTGCAATTAAAATGTTTTATTTCATTCCCAACAACATGGTTAAGCCAATTAGATCAAATGTTACAAAATAACTTGAAAAACAAAGTACTTGCTAAGATTCACAGCAGCAGAAGAAACTGAACTTAACTATCCATTCCTATTCAGGAAAGAATCTACAATAAATGAAAACAAATATGAACTTCTATAGAAACTTTTTTCTGAAACCAAATTTGCAAGATGTAAAAGCATTTGAGCAATCTGGTTGTTTACAGTTTAGTTTTATCACAAGCTTTAAAACTTAAAAATGGCCATCCCATGACAGATCCATCGAGTCTAATACCCTGAGAGTCCTATTGTGTGCTTTTTGCTCTGATGAAGGCCAGAGGTACAAGTGATAAACACAGCAAAAGAGGGTCTTCATCTTTATTTTGGCCTGGCCAAGTTCCAGTCACTGCTCAAAGGAAATTTTTAATGTTTTGTAGAAAAATGTTGAAAAAGCATCAGATTAACAACTCATTTGGATTTACTGTAGTGGTATCTGATATAAAACTGGAGATCATACATCTGCTCCCAAAACTACATTTCCGGGGAAGAAATACAGGCTATTTATTGGAAGACAAATGTCACTGGAAGTATTTTTTTATAGACAAAGGCTCTTCCATGGAAAAATTACTATATTATCTCCCAAATTTAGGATCAGATTCCTTGAATTTATATGCATTGAAAGCATGGTAATAAGAAGCAGCAGCAGTTGAAAATAAATAGACTTGAGTTGTATTTAAAGTTGAAATAACAATACCAATTTTGTACATTCTTAATGATCAGTAAGAAATGTGCCTTCCAACTCAGTGGTAGCTCATAACAGTAAGTGGTCTACAGTACCTGTCCCAAAGGTGACTTTGTTTCAGTTACACCCAAATATACTGTCATTTACAAAGTACCTCAGATTTTCTGTAGTGAATGATTTTATATTAACAATTAAGAAAAATAATTTAAATCCTTGGGGTTTATGTGCATCAACATTTTTAAAGGTTTTTGCAACAGTGTCAGTGCCTAATTCTATCCGTATTAATGTCAGTAATTTCCATGTTAGTCAGCTGAAACAAAGCTAGATAGTTGCTAAGCATTTCAGAAAATTCTACCCTTTAGGGACAGGGATATCACAACTGGCCAGGGATACTGTCCAAGAAGTTAGGATCTAGAAAACTGGACTACTTGCTGATCAGACTTATTCATCTTTAATGTAACTGTTCTGATTTTCAGCGTAGATCCCTATGTGCTTCTGAATATGCCTTATACAATTAATATGTTATACCATAAAATCAGAAACTAGAAAACATTTATGCCCAGTAAGACCAAAATACAAGGAAGTCAGACTAACCTCTAGTGTGCATCCTTTGGTTAGACCAACAAAATCAGGACTACTCAGTATATTATATGGCGTCCTTGAAATTTCAATCTCTTTGAGACAACCTGTATATTTTTGTAAATTCACTTCGGGCCTAAAAAAAATGTTAAAAGTATAATGTGTTTTCAAAAATAGAGTTTAGGGAGAACACAGTCAGACAAACACACACACACATGCACTTTCAGATGCACAGATGCTTGGTTATTTTTTTCTATACACACAAAACACTCATATGAATATATCCTGCCTTCTACCACCTATCAGCACATATCACACTCTGCTTTGCATCACTCAAAGATGTAACAGAAGATTCCTCTCATCTCCTCTCCAGTTGACAACAGTCCTTTTTACCATTTTTTTCCATTTTTTTGAATTTTCTTTGTTTTGTAAAGTAGTGCTGTCACATTTGGTGTTTAAATACACTGAGTTATGAAATAAGTAAGTAATTTTTCCCTAGGCAAAGCAGAAAGATGCAAACTAGGAAAGAATAACAATGAAAGACCTTAACTGGAAGCCAGATGTTTCTTTCATCTTTTTGCATGCTAGATCCTAATGAAATAGGAACTTCAGCAGCATACAAGTATTTTGGATGAAGTCTTTGCCAAAGACTGAAAAAAAAAATTAATTTGATTTTTAAAAAATGTTTCAGGAATTCTTTATGTTCAGGTGGACTGGCATTAGTTTTCTATGTATTTATATTACTAGTATCTTTCCTATGAAAACTGCTGCATGCATACCGCTTATGACACAGCAATACATTTGACTTTCTTAGGCAGTTAAAGAAAACAAAACAACTGGGTTTGTTACAGAACCTAACTATCCATCCAAGACAGAAATATACTGCAGTACAATCGCAGAGTTCTATGGTTTGGCTCATTAGCTAGTTGACAGAAGAAATGAGAAAACCCCTGAAAGTAAGACCAGAGTTGGCATGCTTGAATGCAGAAGTATGATTTCCCAGGCCTGTAAACACCAGAGTGAGACCATAACTGCTGGCAATATCTGAACCAGGCTTGCAAGAAGAAAAGCCTTATAAAGTCACTTTAAAAAAAAAAAAAAAAGTTGCCATTCATACCATGGAGATATTATTAATTACAAAATAAAAATATTTTGCACAGATACTATTCAGCTGCATGTTGTGGTACTGAAAGCCATTCTTTGCATAACAGCCATCCTAGCAAGCGTGGTGTACAAGTTAAAATAAGCATCTGGTTTACTAAAATAATCCATATTCTTCTTTACTTACTATCATGTACTCAGGGTCACCTTTCATTTTCAATTTTTTTATTTCCTAGCTCTTCCCCAGTTCCTTTATAGACTCATCTTCCCAGCAGCTAAACAGTTATACCTTTGTCAGCAGTGCTCACACTCTCTTGTCTTTGCCATTCATGTTCCTACCCCTTTCTGCCCTGCCCTCATACTGTCCCGTTACAAGCAGTTGCTGTTATAATCCCCCCAACCTGTATGAACTTTCAGTCCTTGCGAACATTGAACGTTTGCTTGATGCTTTCTTAAGACTTCATTTTCCCCTTGTTCCCTTCCAAAACATACAAAATAAGGTCCAAGTGCACTCAGAACTGTCATAAATTCTTGGCCTCTTTTTTTGGCCAAACTAGGATTAGTTTCAAGGGAACATAAGCAAAGATTTTTGGAGCTTGGAAGGAAATAATCTTTCTCAGGATCAGAAAGTGGGGTTGCATGAAGTTGCATTTTTCCAATTGAAACCAGGAATTAAGCTGCAAAACACTGCAAAATTGAATTTATATCTGAGCATATCAAAGCAAAGGTAATGGACACAAATAGTTGCAAACTGAAAACATAATCAGAAATAAGTGAACTCCCCTATTCCCACCTCATTCTCCTGTTCTTAAACTCAGAAGTGGCAAATTTCACAAGTATCTGCACCTTGCTTTCCTACCGTCAGTAACTCTTTCAGTGCCTCTGAGGCAGTGCTCCTTGCCTGACCCGGGACTACATCGCTATTGCAGCCTGGAGGTCAGAACCAAAGTTGACAATACAGCTTGCCATAGCTTAGGACACACACCAGTGTCATAAACAAACACAGCTCAAGTAAGCAGCTGTGCAAGGAAAACAAAAGTTTGTGTAGGTGTGTGCACAGCATATAACATGGCAGTGTTAAGCATTTGGGAGCAGCTTTGCTTGTTGCAGCAGGAGCAAGTTGCTGAATTAACAGCCTTAGCATAACAGCTGGTATAAATACTGCTGACACGCTGCTTCTGCGTTGCCGCCTGTGCTCTCAAGCTGCACTTACTAGACACATGCAAGTCATGCAAGTAATCTGATTATTTTTACCTTGCTTTCATACTAGGGTCAGAGAGAAAGAAAAAGAAAATTAAAATTATATTAATTGTAGTGAATGATACTTATTAGGTTTAAATATTTCACAGTAAAGCAGATATACATCATCTACAAACAACACGATAGATGGTGAGATTACATATACACCATCAGACTATAATAATTCACAGGGTTACTCTGCAAACAGTTACCTTAAAATGTAATATATCAGAGAGCCTTTGTAATATGTTGTTATACTTGGTTGTGAGTAAAAGTAAACCATGTAAAAGAATTTGGCAGAAGTGACAAGACCTGATAATTACAAAGTCACGGGTACCTCAGTGTCTATTGTTTGCAGTAGCTTTCACAAATTCTGATTCTAATTTACCCTAACATTCATCTTGCCCCAATGACTGATGAATCATAGCTGTAGGCAAAATGGTTACTGCAGGTCCCAGTATCTGTGGTACACTGATTTTATGAGCAACCACAAAGGAAGTGGAAGATAATTACTCTAGACATTTTGTTATGCACTGGTGTGATTTTACAATTACATAATATAGTGTTACATTTCATGAGTAAAATAGATCTTTTTATTGCTGGGTGATCTGACATCAGAGGTCAGCTATTAACCTAATAAATTAACAAGTACGTCCATTCTTTTAGTTGCCTGTGGACTAATCAGAACAGTTCCTTGTGCACTGACCAATTCAAGGCTGTCGTTATGCCATGTAGCTAAAGTTGGCATAGATTAATGGGCTTCTTTCTGTGTTGCTCATCTGTTCATTGTAGCAAAAAATTCTCTTGTTCTTTTCACTGCAAAGCTGCTGATATTCATTGAAACCTTAAGTAAGTTTTTTGGTCTATTTAAAGCCATGTACTACAGTCACTAAATTCAAGCAGCTGCAATCCCGTTTCTTAAGTTTATTAAAGCTTGTTAAAATTTATAATTAATTTTATGAATTAATAATTAATACATTTACAATTAATTTAATATTATATATTATGCAACATTTTAAAAATAAACACTAGGAATACAGCATCAGAAAGATGGACTGCACCGTTACTGCTATTCCCATTGTATTTGTGTAATGTGAACTGTGTGAAATACATTGAAGTACACAACATACACAAATAAAGCATTGGTCTGCTGTGGCAATATAGGGTAAACTGGGAACTCACCATTCACTTACTGTAAGTGGACTTTATAAATAAATACAGAGAATAAGATGACACTGCATGAACATCCCCTTACCAATAATAATTGGTTTGAGCCACGTTACCTTAGATTTCTCAGGGTTGGCAATCCCCCAAAATAAATTTTCTCATGCCCTTTTAAGTTGAGCCCAAAGTGGCTGCCTGTAGAAGTTGTTGCTATGGTCTCTTCTTCATTGGTGTCTATGTCTACAATTGATATGTTGGCTGGAAGACATTTGAGATTAGTTTCAAAATATCAGACATGAACAATGATGTCTTAAGAAAACAACAGAGAAATATTTGGAGGGTTAGCAGATGAGGGGAGAGGCAAAGAGGGCTCTGTTTTGCAGTTAAAACACTGGATTTCCAAATTGTCAATTATGGGCAGGGGAAGAGACCTGCACTTTCCTCTGTTTCCGTAACAACCTGAAAAGCTATTCTGTATGCTTTATTTTTATCCATTGTCTAAACCTATTTCAATTTGGTATATTCTTTATGTCAATGTAATTTGGAGCTAACACTTCAGGGTAAAGTCAAGACAGAAAAGATAATTTTACATCTAATTTGTGATTTCAGTCCAAAGGTTGTCACTTGAGCAGGATTTTTTTTGTGCAAAAATTTGTTAAGCATTGTCATTACGTGCCTGAGAGATTGGTGATCAGTCACTCTGAAACATTTTCAGACCCAAAGCAGTCAGTTGCTGTCATGTCTCATCTCAGTCTGGAGTCAGTGATGAACTACATGAAGCCGTCCTATCTAAATCCTTGTTTCATGTATATTTTTAATGTATGGATTAATACAGAATACAAAGTTAAAAGAGAGACAAGACACAGTGAAAAATGCTGAGCTGGCCCCAAGGGAAAAAGGGATACTCTACCATAAGGATGCAAAGAAAGCGCTCCTTTCCACCTTCTTTTCTTCTTTTTTTTTTAATTCAGTCAGTTAAATGCAAGAGATTTCTGATAAACTACACCGCCCATCCCCCCTACCTAAGAAATGAAAGGAACCTTTCTTTTAACAAAAAAAAAAAAAATGACCAGCCTGGTTTCTGGTTTAGAGGTGGAATAGAGTGAGTTTGGAGATGAAAGACCTGTCAATCAAACCAGATTTCAGAGGGGAGGACTGGCTAAAAGAGGTAATGTACAATCTTTGGAGAGTAAGGAGCAGTGGGAGTATGGGAGGAAGAGTTTTCTCTGATAGAAGTTCTCCCCACAGATCAGTCTCTTGTAGCAGCAACTGACTAATAAATGCCTTAAAAGACAGGAGGGACGTGCAAAATCGAAACCAAACTACCCTTTTCAAGAGTGACAGAGAGCTGAATGAGGGATAGACTTTACTGTACCTTACTGTAAGCAGATTAATTTTCCTTTAATTTCTATGCTTGTATCTTTTTTATAAACACAGGATATGTTTGAATGGCATTTATAAATTACAATTATGTGACATTGTATTGACGCCACAGGAACTCACCTTGCTTTTGAATTCTTGACAGGGTGAAAGATTTCCATTTGCCATCATTATGATTTTGGTTGCTGGTAACAGAAGCTGTACCTGAACCGAGATCATAGCTGACTTTTATACGTCCACCACTGAGTTCTACACTCATGAAATCCTTCTATTAAAGAAAAGGATCAGACACACAATTATGATTCTTGTTAATTTTGATAAGAAGTATATGACATTAAATAAACACTTTATTTTCCTGGGTAACAATAGAAAACTTTTTTCAAGCTTTTTAAAAAAATCTACTTAGGCATTTACTGCCCAGGACTGTAATGTACAGAAGTCTGCTGCCAAGGAGTTCTTTTTTACCGTTTTCTTCCCCTTTGGATTGCTAACTTAGTTGGAATTCTGCTAAATAGCAACTTAGCTGGAGTTTTGATGGCATGTCTGTACTTTTATTTTCTTAGATTGAAGACAGAAATGCACATTATGATTACCTGAAACTAATACTCACCTTTGAGTACATGTCTGTACTACAGCTAGTGCATTTACTACAAGCCTCAGCTAGACTTAAACTTGCAAGGCAGAAACAAGAATAGTAAAAATGGTAAAATGAGCTTGTTTTACCAGGGTTTACAGAGAGTAATCTTTACTGGTGGAACAAGAGAGAGCTATGAACTGTTGTTCTCATCAACCACTGACACCACCATCATGGCAGTGACTGGAGGTGGCTGACTGGAGCAATGATATAAGCTGCAGTATCTATAGAAAAAGGACAGACAGGATACAAAAAGCAAAACAAGTAGACAGGGAACTGGATAGCATGAAAGGCATCAGGTAAATAATGGTGGAACTACGACCCAAGACATGATCGCACCAGAGAAATTTCAAGTTTACTTATGATTTTGCTCATGGCCACTTCCACCAGGAAGAATGAAAATATTTTACCATGTGCTGAATACTTATGCAAAACTGTGATAATAATACCATGTATATGAACAAAAAATTATGTTAAGAAGAAAAAAGTGAAATTTAACAAACTCAGTGTTCTGGATGTTTATGCATGTCTGTCCATGCATCACTAGAAAGAGCATCCTCAAAGTTTTTATACAATGGGACAATATCTTATGAGATAAAGAGTTATCAGGGACCAGATGCCTTCCAGCTCCCAGTGTTTTTCAGAAATTTAAGTAAATAATTTCTTCTAGCAAATGACATAAATTAATAATAATTATACAAAATCATTAAAATAATTACTTTAATTATACTTTCAATAGTCAATTATAAAAGTTAATTAGAAAAACTACGTAAGTACTTCATTATCAAAATAAAATGTTATCTTTTACTATAGTCAGTCAGGAGGAGCATCCTTCCCCTTGATAATTTCATCAGGTCTCATAATTTTTCCCAAAATATAGGAATCGGAAATAAGACTGATATACACAAATACAGTTTTTATAAAATACTGAGTGCTTGGTAAGTCTTCAAGACATCAGTGAGAACTGCTGTACGTAATTTCTGGCCCACATCAAATGCCTAAGGAAAGGGCTCTGTTCCCAGTCAGGCATGCAAATCAATATGGATCAGAGATGCTGAAGCTGAGTTATTCTTGATTCATGTGAGGATCTGGCCAGATGTCTTTATAAATAACTTCTCCTTGTTATCTACACACATTTGATAGTGTACATGAATAAAAACCTTGAACAGCTTTATAACTAATGTTTCTATTCTCAATTTTAGCTTTAAAGGGGGCCATTTGTAGACCTTACGAAAACATCACCACCATCACATCCTGTTTGTTGCACCATTCAGTTCCCTTTTAATGCCCCGTAAATTAACCACAAACTTTTTCTTTATATCAGTAGGATTTCTAAGACTTGTCTCTTCCCATATTTGTTCTGCCCTCACACCATGATATTTTAACCTATGAACACACAACCACAGCTGAGAATGTTTGCATGGGTAAACATTTTGGATGAATGAAAATTCATAATGTCAGAAAAGATGGAGCTCCTGTCAGTGTCACATACTGCTCCCTAGTCAGTAAATACTAGGTGGTCAGCTTCCACACTATGACATTTGTCTTCACTTGGACAGCAGAGAAGCATCATACCAGGCAACATTATGCCAGGACAGTGTTACATCAAATTACCGTTTGTCTTCATAATACATTTAATTTAGCCACTGCAAAGATGTCATGAAACCCATAAGGAGTGTGGAAGTTAGCTGGTTGCTCTTACCAAGTCATCAGTAGCAAGATACATCAGCAGGGCGTTTGATGAGAAGGTCCTGAACTTGAACATGACTGTGGAAATATTGGGGTTCCAGCGGATCGGGCGGCTCACCATGGCATAGCTATCGCCATCAAACTGAACTGTCCCTTCACCATCTGCCACCTGTGGGCTGAAAAGGGGCAATTCCAACCATTTTCCTTTACCATATGAAGTTAAAAGACAAAGAAGTGGGGGGCTAGGGGAGTGAGAGAACACCTCTCTGCAAGTGTAAGGTCAGCTTACCAGCTGTCCAACACAAAAGCACATCTGGGAGGGAGATGGAAGAGGACTATGTTGTATATATTTCATGGTTTGTAATGACTCATTTTGCAATCCTTAATGTAAAACAGCATTATGTACTCTTTCATCTTGTAATAAGTATTGGGTTTTTTATTGTTAGTGATTTTACAACCTCTGGAGGTTCCCAGACTGAAAACCCTGCAAAATGCAAGTCTCTGTCTACCCACAAATTACAAATATCACAAGAGCAGAAGCATCACTGCTTCTACGGTTTTTGGCATTGCTGTCATTATAAAACAAAAACCAACAGTTTGTTTGATAAGATTTTTATGATAGACTCTTTGTCCATTTTTGTCACATAAATCAGATAGCTGAAAGACGGCAATCTTCTGATTTAATCACAAACATAACCAAATTTGAACAGAGGACCTACAGGTGTAATATTGGCCAGGAACATGTTTCCCATTTATCTTGATGCAACATATAAGAATCTTTAACGTAGTTCTCTCACCTTCCGTATCTACATTTAATAGTGAAGTTTTTCAATTAGATTTTGCAAGAGAACAGGACTCTGGTACTGGAACAATTGGATGATGTAAAAGGAGATTTTGATACAGTTTTCTACAAATCTCAAATCTAGGGTGTTTTCGGGTTTTTGGTTTTTTTTTTTTTTTTTAATCTCTTTCTCATTTATCCCCCACTCCAAGCAACCAGATCTACACTATCACTGAGAAATGAGAAAATCAAATGTAGGCAGAGATGGACATAAAGGTCTAGGCATTTCCGTTAGGACTTGATTGGAAATGAAGTGCATACATCTATCCACCATCACTCTCCTTAAATTTCCACCTAGGTGTTAAGGGCCTACAGTTGTAGTCAAGGAAATCCTCAGGTATTTCCAAAATTGTTTCAATTCACAACTGGAATTTCCATCACTTTCAAAGGGCTAAGCCTTAGCAGGCTGTCAAACAAGGCTGCTAGTTTGAAAAGCTGCCTACTCTTAATTCCCATGACTGGGTCTATAATTATTTTACCTAATGTAGAGTGAGCTCTATACCATATACTGATACTGCCAAATTCACTAAAAACCAGGAGCATCTAAGAGAACAGTTCTGCTTTCATGTAGTGTGTTGCTGTGAAAGCTATAAACAAGGATGTGAGAGACCCATTACCTGTCTTCTTTACGCGAAAATTTCCAGGACTAAGCTGTAGTATCAGGTAGTGCCTCTGTATAAGGGGCCTCAGCTTTTGAAGCTTTTGAAACAGTCAGTGCTTTACTTACCTGACAGCACATCCTTTGCAGTCACCTTCGATATCCCTGAAATTCCACAGTCCTATGGGCTTGCTGTCTAGAAAAGTTTCACCCATGCAGCCAGTGAAGGTGGTGACTCTTACAGCATCTGACTTCTGTAACAGAAAACACAGACCTCTTAGCATTCAGTTTGAAGGATCTACTGTGTCTGAAAGTACAACTGGTATAAAAATCACAAATACTAAAAGATGCTTATTATTTTAAATATCACAAGTAATATTTAATCTGAAAAGCCCTTCTACATGGAAACTATAAGCAAAAACGTGAGCTAAACTTTCTCTCAGTCAAAACAGAAAACACATTTATATTTGGACTCTGGGAAAGGCCTAGGCAGAATGACTCCTGGAGAACAAGGAGATGCCCTGGCTTCCATGTCATTATCAGCTTTCATGGCTATACAGAGAGCTGTCCACTTCCACTTGTTCAAGGTGTATCTGGGTTTTAATTTGAGACTTCATAGGAAGGACTATGAGGATTCTTGCCCACAATACAATAAGCAAAGTATTTCTACTGTACTTAATGCTTAAAAGCCTGGAAATTGAGCAGATAATCCAGGCTAAAAGACCAACTTTGAACTTAATTGGCTGCCCCTGGAAAGTTCATGCTGAACTTTGGATGCAGAAAAAAGTGCAGATGGCAAAGCAATTAAAAT
>JANHGB010058281.1:0-12807 GCA_026283785.1 Coracopsis vasa | reverse complement strand
TTATATTTCAAAATATAAGCACTGAGTTTAAAAAGGATATGAGTTGCTAAGCAACAGTGCCATTGTTTATCGTATTGTTTTTGCAATGAAAGCATTAGAAGGGGAAAACAGAACAAACAAACATACAAGAATATATTTCACAGTCAACTTAAGAAAACAACTTTTGCTTACAGAATATAAATTAATAAATATTCTTGACAGCAACTGGAACCATGATTCAATGGACTTTTTCTCTAAGCATTGCTGGTTTTATTTTGACTTTGCTTTCTAAATGTGTCAATAAAAGGATACAGCTAAGCAAGAAATTAGAAACTACAAAAGAGGTTTAATATTAAACAGAATTTCTGAAAAATGTTCAAACAAAAAGATAATTCTATGTCTGAATTTGGATAGAGATCGACTGGTTTTGTCCAGGATAGTTAATTTTCTGCCTAGTAGCTGGTGCAGTGTTGTGTTTTGGCTTTAGTCTGAGAACAATGTTTATAACACACTGATGTTTTACTTGTCGCTCAGTAGCGCTTACTCCGATCAAGGGCTTTTCAGTCTCTCATGCTTTTCCAGTGAGGAGGGACACAAGAAGCCTGAAGGAAGTAAAGACAGGACACCTGATCCAAACTAGCCAAAGGGGTATTCCATACCACAGCATGTCATGCCCAGTATGTAACCTGGGGGGAGTTGCCTTGAAGACAGTGACTGCTGCTTGGGTCAGGCTGGGTATAGGTCAGCGGGTGGTGAGCAATTGCATTGTGCACACTGCTGTTTCTTGAATTTTATTTCACTCTCTTTTTCCTTTTCATTACTATTACTATTACTATTACTATTATTATTATTATTGTTGTTGTTGTTGCTGTTATATTTTACTTTATTTCAATTATTAAACTGTTCTAATATCAACCCACAGGCCTTATCCTTTTTCAGTTCTCCTCCCCATCCCATCAGGTGCAGGGGAAGGGGAGTAAGCGAGAGGCTGAGTGGTACTTAGTTGCTGGCTGGGGTTAAACCACAACTAAAACATATGTTTACTTCTTCTTACAAAACAAATTAAACAGGCACAACTTCTTCACTGGCTCCAAACTGCTCAGCTTACAAAAAGCCAAGTTAGTGGCTGTGTATCAAGGGACTGCATAGATCTCTCCAGCTGTGAAGGCTTGATGAAGTTGTGGCTCCTATCTTAAACATGGCTAGGCAATTGTTGAAATTTAACCACTGTCCCTCTGAAATACTTTCTACTTGTGCCAAATCCCTTGCAATGGGTGGAGAGAAAGGAAGTGGATCCACACACTCTGCAAAGGACTGTCCCATCCTCATGATGATTCTTAGCTGGAGATGTGCCAGCAGAGCCAGTGTTTCTCAGTGACTGAAAGCTAATCAGGAGCTGCCTAATATGTCTGCCCTACAACTAACTGAAATTTTCCTTTTTATGTCATTACTCTGTCTCTTAAAAAGACATGTGGTTCTCTCACAGCTTTCAGTTTCTTCGGAGTAAGTAAATGAGGTCAAGACATTTTGTGTTCTGGAAAAATTACACAGATGATGTGCCAGGAAGGTGACATTGGTCATCCTCCAACATACTTGACTGCAGTCACTGAGGCTGGTATTTTTTTACCTCTTTTTGTATATGCTGCTGAAGTGGATAAGGCCTCAATTCCCCTGTAAAAAAGCACTTCAGAATCAATATGTGATCCTAAAGTGTTTATGTTTGACCTTTCATTGAGAACTGAAATGGTATATGGGACTCAGCGGGAGGGTCTCCTTTACCCATCTGTGTATTCAACCTCTGTGTAAATCATTCTAGATAAATTCTGACTTGACTTTCCTCTGTGTTTCTTCCATGTAGTAATTGAACTTTGTGAAATTGCACTTTTACAAATTCATAGTAAAACTTTTGCTAATATCTTTGATGGTGATTCTTTGAGCTATCTAAATCACTCATCTGTGACAAATTAGCATAGTAGACAGGATCCTAAATCAGGATTTGCGACTCAGTCATATTACTACCAGACCATTCTGAAATAAGAAGAACATATACATTTCCAGTTAAGTGACAAAAAAATGACTTATCAACACTGTTGAGTAATAGTGTCATGAATATGAAGCATGAAGTCCTACAGACAAAGTTGCTGGGTATTTCAAATATTTTTATCCAAGAACATTCACCTCACATCTTCAAATGGGCTACCAGTGTAATAAGAAGTAGAAGGAGCAAGTGCTATCTATGTACAAAAAAGTAGAAGAAGCAAGAACACATTCTCTCAGTTAGCAGCAAATAAAATGATTTCATAAACTCAGTCTTAGGTATATTGTGCCTTCAAAATGGATATGAAGAGACTAAAATTTTAGTATGATTTCCATAGATGATTTTTATTTTTTTAAGATACATAGTAGTGCATTAAATATTATACTAATTTTTTAGCAAATGAGAAATGCAGTTTTAAGCAAACCCGCACATATCAAGTAAATTAGACTTTACATTGAAGAATTATATTAGAACAAATATACAACTGTAACATCATTCAGAAATGAAAGAAGATATATGGAAAGGTATGGAAATATGGGATTCTTCAGTAGTGCTAACCAGTGCAGTTTTTTTCACATTGCTAATGAATTTGACAAAATAAATATTCAATAGATTATGTAGTATTGAGTGCATTGCTTCCGTGTTAGCAGGAGAGCTAGATGCAAGGAAAAATATTTCTAACTCATGTTTTGATGCAGACAGTGTTATATTCTTTTCCTGAGGCTTCAAATATAGAGTCTGCTTTCATATGCAATTTGATGGCAAGAGTCTTTGTTGCAAAAGATTTTGAGAAAACAGAAGAGAATTTATGCAGATATTTATGTTCACAGTTTTTTAAGGTACAGGTAACTCTGGAGGAAGATGGTTGGTATGTCTGCTAGAAATTATAGGTGGATGAGCAGCTAGGAGTATACAGAAACTTGTCATAAGCCTGCACAATTAAATACACGTGCACACAGAGCAGATGTTCAGAATTTTAAGGAGTGGAGACAAAACTGTCTTTCTTTTTCTGCTATCTTTTCTTTATAGCAGATTGGGAGACAAAAGCAAAGGAGCTTAAAATAAAGAAGTCTTGATGATGAATGAAATATTTTGAAGAGTATATTAGCAAGTTAATGAAAGAGGATGAATTTAAAAGTTCAGAGGAGCATTCAAATTTCTCTATATTATGTGAAAAGATTCACTGACTGTTCTCTGCTGTATGTAGCATCAGTACCAAAAGTTAAATCAACCCTGTATAATAAATGCACAATTACTGTTTTTCAGAGCATTCAACCCACATCACCTTTTTCTTTTCTTTAAACCATTACAAATTTAATAAGTATAGGTGAAAATAATATAAACTCTCTGGTTAAAGTAAAAGCAGATGGACCACTTGGCATACTATATATGGATGACACTTTTCCCCATGGATTTTTTTAAGCTATATCTCCAAGATAAACTTTAGTAACAAGCAGTTACCTATAAAGAACTGTCTGTGAGCTTATGACTCCTTGTCTTACTCCCAAGCCCTAAGAGAAAAATGTTGACATTACATTCCTTTTCATCATGAATATCACTTCTTAGAAAATATGTTATTGTTAAATTCTCTATACCAAGTTTAGCCAGTATATGGAACAATATGAACTATACTTTCTGTTCACACTTTTTTTGCCTCTTTAACTATCAATGTTTTTGCTACCCACCACACTTTATATATAAAGTATACCTCATTACCAGGATGAACATAACATAAAGCAAACAAACTTTTTTTTTTTCCTGTGATTTTTTTTTTCATTTACATTTACATACATGGAATATTAGCATAAGGGATACAAAGTCACTGTATACTAATGCTTTGCAAAGTGGAAAGACAATATCCTCAGTATCACTCTGCACTGCATTTCAAAACGCACATTTCAGACGATTTATGCTAATTTCCATCATTTACAGAACATAATGATACAAATCAGTTCGAATTCAACACAACAGCCTCTAAGTGTTCAGAACTATGGAAAACACGATAATGGTCTCATTAACTCTAAGTTGAGAATTGAATTTCCATTTTTAGGCAAAACTGTTATTGCTCTACTCATGATCCACAATGCTTTCTGAGTTTCATAGTTATAACGTCAACTGGTCAGCTGGGTTTCTTTCCCTTAGTGACTTCACTGAGCCCACCCAAAGCAATAAAGATCAGTTGTACTGATCTTACCTGAAGTGACCTTATTGTCTCCTTTCTGGCTGGTATTAGCTTGACAAAGAACAGCAATATCCAACTTCACTTCACAGGCTTAGGAGCCTTAAGTATATACAGAGCTCATAGTTTAAGCCTTTGATATATTGAAAGGAGATGGCAATAGAACAGCAAATATTTGCCTTTCAATTTGACATTACAGTGAGAAGGGTAATAAACACTGTGTTCATAAGAATAGGTATAGCTTTAGCAAGCAAAAAGCCACAATTTCTGAAGTACATGAATGCTGGGAGGTATTAGGAGAAAAAGGTCAACTGACTGTCCAAAGCCTATCAAAAAGGGTAGTTACATCAAACAGTACAGCTAAGACATGTCCTGGATCAACAACAGAAATATTTTTCTCTTTTTCTTTTCTCCTCCTCAAAAATTGTTATCAGTAGTTTTTAGTTAAAACTTGAAAATTGAAAAGGATAATGATGAGTTGAATACACCCATGTTTCCATGTTTGTTCCAGGTTATACTTAAGCATATTAGTCTCATCCTATCATACTGACAGGGTGCTAAACAGTTGATTCATAACTGCAGATATATCTCAATTATGTAAATCCCTAAATTTTTATTTGCTAAGGTAACTTCATAATGACTCTACACTTCATACTCAGTAACTACAAAACTATTTTTCAAAGCTCTGTCTTTTGAGCCATTAATATCATAGGACTACAGGATTTTCTGTTGTGGCTGTTACAAGCTTTAAAGCATAACTTAACCTACATTAATCACTAGTATACAATGGTTAATCAGTATAAATATAGATACTTTTGTCTGTGCCTGCATCAGCAGCACAGCAATTACAAAACAGAATTATATCGGTGGTTTATCTATGTGGTATGATAGCAATCAGCACTGATATAATCGTATAGCTAGATCAATACAAACCAACCAACGAACCCACCAACCAACCAGAAAATCTGCCAAGTTCTTAATCAAGCTGTTATCTTTATGTGAAATAAGAAAATGGGGAAAACACTTACAGCACCCAAAGAGGCTAAAAGTAATAAAATTTAGTAAACATCAAGTACTACTGCAGGGTAGAAATTGAAGGTATTGCAGTGTAGCAAAACTGAACCTCCAGCAATTCTATAGCAGACCATTTTTCCTAAGCAGCTGTCAATAAGCCACCAAAGGTGCAGAGCCACAAGAGCTTACAGATTTCACTATGCTACACAGAAAATGTATAAATTCCAGACAGAAAACCTACAGATGTTGAAAAAGAGTATGCACTGGAAACTGTTTAGATACTAACACTATCAAACTGTATTGTTTTACCCAAATCGCATTACATTTGGTCATGAGCAACATAAACCAAAGTATGAATAATGACATAAATAAGAGATGGTTGCTTATATTGTTACTAGCCAAAAAAACCTCCAGGGAGGTATAAGAAAAGATATACAGTATATTATCCCACACTTTTAAAACATGTTTTCTTTTTCTTAACTCCTTTTCATTAAATCGCTTTTACACAAACAGAAACCCATACTAGATTTTTATCTACCATACTTCTGGTATCCACAGTGATCTGAGGTAAAGTCTTCTACAGTTTAGCTCCATGTTCTATAAAGAATGCTATTCCTTATTTTGTTTAGAATCTACCATTAGCTACATTCAGATGACATCTATTTCTTGTGTTGGAACACAGTTTATTTTTATTGTTACCAATTTGCTCGGTAAATATATTAGCCTTATTGAGGTGTTCACTGTCTAAATAGTACCAGGAATGTGTTGAAAGTTAAAGCAGGCTGCCAATACCTGTTTCTACCTTCCTTGTCTTAGTTATTAGGTTATTTTTCCTTGCCTAGCTGAAGTGGAGATCTGTCTACCTGTGGCAAGAGAGAGAAATTTAAGATTGTTTGTGATTCATTATCTGTACAAACATATTCGAGGATCATCTTTTTACACTTAGGAGAAAGAAAAAGAAATGTTAAGACCATTATAGCAGTGGTGTAAACAAGGCAGATAATGTGTTAATAAGGCAAAAAAGAATGAAATAAATTATGCAAAAATGATAAAATATTAGAAAGTCAGGAATGACAAATTCTATAAGTACCTATTTATTCTGTACTTTGGGATCTTCCAGTTAATATTTTTCAAGTAAATCTGCTATGATTTCTTCACTAATGTTTAGTTAATTTAGTTAATTTCTTCTCATTGACTGCTTATTTACCATGATTTATTGGCTGGCTTTATTTTGCATACTAATTGTTATTTTAGATTGTTACTGATCTAAGAAAAAAGCTATTCTTAATTGTTTCACCTAGTCCACTATGAATTTTGTGCCAACTTTGATTTACAAGTTCAAATGTATTAATTTGAAGGACAGGAATAGCTACAAAATAGCACTTAAAAATATTTTTAAGAGGAAGGGATGTAAAATAAGGATTCAATTTCAAAAGATAACTGCTATTCAAAGCATTCTTAGTGCATTTAAGAGCTGCAAGATTTGTAGGCACCATACATGGTATCTGGAATATTTATACTTTTTAAAATCTTTGACAGAATCTAAACACTGTGATAAATGCAAACGTAAACCTTGTAGGAAAACATAATTCGCAAAGTAACCATTACAGTATTGGAACTGACATTGCAAAATCAGTATTTTCCAATGTGCAATGGCTTATAGAAACTAAAAAATTCTCACTCTTCTTTGCCTCATCTGAATTGAATGGTGGGCAATCTATCAGAAAATGAAGGCCGAATGAGTAGCAAACAAGAAACATTTATTTGGCATGTTTAAAATTTTCATCTTACCCCAGTTTAGAAATGTAAGAGGATTAAACCATATTCTCAATCATACAGTGAAAGACAAAAAGCATTTCATTACTTTCATAAACCCTGTTTTTTAATTATGAAAAAGTAAAAATCTCATTAAGAAAGCCACACTGATAATCAAAGACTTATGTGAACTATCAGGAATTATGGATGTGGAAAGACAGACTTCAGTTGTTTTGGTCATCTACTCTTGAATACAGGTTGCCACCAGTTTAACCATTTTGAGATAATAAATTAATTTCTACATAGATTTTCAATTTAAAATGAAAACCTGTATTCAAATGTATTCAAATGAAAAAATACTATCTGCAGCCTTTTTAGATGCCTGCACTTTATACCCAAACAGATGGAAAAAGAAAACACAGGACCAACAATTGCAAACAATTCTCTCTTTAGAAAGGCTAGTATTACTCTTATGCAGTTTAGAAGGTATGAAGTACAAAGAGCTCACAGGGCAAATAGTAGCCTGTGGGAGGAAGAAAATTGCAGTCTTTTATTTTTCCCCTTTGCAGCACAGCTAAGTGTAAGCAAAGAACAAGCATGTTAAGAGTAGAAAACTCGTGGTGGTAAAGAATTTTGGCATACTCGGTAAGATTGGAAGCAGAAACAGCCATGACTGACAGTCACAAAACTCCAAAAATACAAACTTTCCAAATTTTAATGAACCACCTTTGTGAAATATTTTGTAAATTAATGTATCAAATATGAATTAAACTGATATCCTTTTCTGTCCTTTTGGATATAGAATCAAGATCCTGTTCCTCATGTTCTCAAAATAATGCCTTAAAACTTTCCTTGATCTGTGTCTAATGGAACAAGTTGATTTATTATGACCTGAAGTAGTAGCCACTAGAAAGCTCATGAGTAAAAAGAAAATCCACTACTTCCTAGGCCAGTAAAAAACAAACAAGCAAACAAAACACAACAGCAACAAAACCTCTAATTTGTCCATAAAGCATTGCTAAATTTTTTGATTTTATCTGAAGTCAACATTTGGTATTAATGTTGAAGTCTTACTTCCAATGTCACTGAATAAGGTGAACAACCATACTGCTCTATTAAAAAAATGTAAAATTAACTCTTTGAGCATGACCTGTCCCTCTGCTCAGATTCATGTCTGAGGTCCTCATTTAATGGCTTGTATTGATATAGTTGTGGCTGCAAAAAGCCAGTATGAAAGGTTGATTTACGTAAGCTGGGTTTGGAGGTAGGGAATCAGCATCACCTGTAGCAGCAAAGATTTGGGGGGTTCTGCCTTCCTCTGAAACATCTGATCTAGTGAATGGAATGGAATATGTGTGGGACTGTGAAATAGGACTTTGGAAGAGGGCTCCTCTTCTAAGCCAATGAAGAACTGAAAAGGAAGGACAAAAGGGAGCTGGATTATGATGACTGATGTGAAGGCAGTGCTATAAAAAGTGCTGCAGCTTAAAAAGATTCCCTTTGCAGCTCTAAAACAAAAAATCTAAAAAATCCTTTGCCTTGCAGAAACAAAGTAATAAAACTCTGCTGAAAGCAAACCTAAATAAATGCTAAATTTTGGGTGAGAAAAGCCACACCATCTGTTACTATGTACAAACAACAACATTGTTATATTATAAATAATGTATTGACGCAGAAGATATGGCTACCTTCAGATTATTAGGTTAAGAGGCCTGCAGAAAGTCTCTATAAATAGGAAAAAAGAATCACTTTTATCACTTAAAATACAATCAGAAAACAACCTCATTGAGATGCAAAAGAGAACAAGACAAGTCCATGTCATAGAAATTCATGAGCAGCAAGGAAATTAAATAGTTATGATTTACAGACAACATGTACAGATAGCAAAACTATATAGCTGGTGACTTCAGTCTTCAGTGCATCAGTCAGTGCCCCTTGAGATACCTACAGTGAGTCAGACATAAATGATGAATGTGGTAAATAATTGTCCCTGGAACCACTCTGTCACAGATTCTTCTAAGAACAGTTCATCTTTGGACATGGTTTTATAAGACAGAGCAAGGAGATTAATCCTATTTGATGCAGCAGGCTTAAAGGATTTAAACATGATTAAACACAAATAAATCTGGCAATCTTAAAATCAGAAAAAATAATGTATCAAGTAAAAGAATATTCAATTTAATAGATGCTAAAAGAAAAGTCAGTTTACTTTCTGTCACCAGAAGAAAAAAGAAAACCCCAGGCTTTAAAAATATAGTAGGAGAGTAACAATGCCGTGTTTCTAGAAAAAAAGCTTCCTGAGCCTTAGTGTGTGTAGTAACGGAAAATAGCAGTACTGGTTTGTGTGTGCATGCAAAAGAAAGCTCATTACTGAGTTATTCTAAGCCACATCAAATCTAGCACAGCTAAAAACTCAGACATTTAGGTAACAGAGAGAAGTTTGTCATATGTTTTCTGCCCCTTGTGCATGTTTTATATACTTAGATGAAATGACATATTCATTTTTATCTAACAGTGCACAATGCATCATTGAAACAGAACTAATCCTTCTCATGAAATATGCCTGTAGTCACATACAGTATTTTTCTTACACTGCACTGCTGCACAACTGCAGATGACTGTACACATTCTGTAAGTGTAAGGCTACATATTGTGGTTCTGAGCTCAGTCTAATTGAGCAAAAAGCAGTCCAACTTCAAAGCTCCCAAATCTGCTATTTTTGACAAAGCACAGCTTTCGACACAGAACTTGTCCTATTTTAAAACTTAGAGGACATAGACTAACATTTTGGTGGGGTCATGGGAAACTACCAAAGAAAGTACTTTAAGGTATTCAGTTATTCGTGAAACCGTGAACATCCACCGAATGCTTAACATGTCTTTTTTGAAACCATTTTGTACCAAATAGTTCCAATTGTGACTGTCCTTGCTGCCACCTGCTGCACTTTGAGAGTGCAAAATATTTATACCACTTGAAATAGAAGGGAGTTTTCTTTTACACTAGGCTGTTAAGGCTGCTGCTGTTTCTTTCAGCTGATACTTTGAAATCCAGGTGTGTCATTGTTTGCAAGACTGATAGGGAATGGGTAACATCACTCTTAAGAATTTACAAGATTTATTTTTTTAAGCTGGAATGCAATGCAATCCAATTATCTCTTTGTTATATATATATGTAGCCTACTTGCACTCAAGTTATTCAAAAAAGAGTTTATTTTTATACTGGACAATTTCCATATTGTTGATTTATTGTGTTCAGTATTGTGTACAATTTCTGTTTCTTCTAAAAATTTCAACTTTTATATCTTTAGTGTTTTTATTAAATTTTCAATGAATTTTCTATATAGATGTAGATACTGTACGTCAACTTTAACAGGTCCATTTTGTAAAACTGTTTCTTACAGAATAAGAAACCTTCTTGCATATAATACCATAAAAATAAATATTCCTCATTTATATATTCTTGTAATACCTTGCTTTAAAACAAACAAACAAACAAAAACCCCTACCTCAAAGGCTCTTTTACCTATTAGGAATTTCTAAATAATGATGCTTTTCTATCAAGATCAGAAGAAAAAGGGGACATCATAGGCCGTGCTTTACCATCATTCTTAAATGAAGTTCATTTATGGCATTACATATAGAATTATAGAATCATAGAATTGTTTAGGTTGAAAAAACACTTAAGATCAAGTCCAACTGTTAACCTACCACTGCCAAGTCCACCAATAAACCATGTTCCTAATCTTCCAATCTACACAACTTTTAAATACCTTCAAGAATGGCAGTTCAACCACTTCCCTGGGCAGCCTGTTCCAATGCTTGACAACCCTTTCAGTGAAGAAATTTTTTCTAATATCCAGTCTAGACCTCCCCTGATGCAACTTGAGGCCGTTTTCTCTTGTCCTGTTGCTTGTTACTTGGGAAAAGAGACCGGCCCCACCTCACTACAACCTCCTTTCAGGTAATTGCATAGAGCCATAATGTTTACTCACTGCCTCCTTTTCTCCATACCCAGTTCCCTCAGCTGCTTCTCATAAGACTTGTTCTCAAGACCCTTCACCAGCTTCATTGCCCGTGCACACACAAATGTATTTCATTGAACAAAAGTTGAAAGAAGTTGTTGAGTTTATACTCGGAGATGCTAGCTGGCTTTGTAGGAAGTCCCAGTGTCGCATGCACACTATCGTAGCAGATTTGGAATTCTTACACAGAAGAGATATTCATAAACCATACATGAACATGCCTATTTGAATATACTCTAAGATGTGAACATTTTCAAAACTGAATCTTTTCTTCTGCTTATAAATTATTTGCTGTTAGACATTCTTTCTGTTCTTTGTAATTTTGAGTGAATTTTTACAGCAAGCTTTAAACCCTGGTTCACTTTTCAGCTGTAGAATATTTGCTATTTGCTATTTTAAATTGCTATTAACTATTTGCTGTTTCACTAGTCATACTGACTTAATAACAATTTGTGTTTTAAAAGAATTATTATACTTCATAATTTTTAATATATTGTGTAGATAATAAAATACTTTCTAAAAATTTTATAAACCCAGTAAAAATGTCAAGAATTTAAAAGTAATATCTTCATTTTTTCCCTCTCAAATACTCTTGTAAATAAAAAGTGACTTAGATAAACATTTATAATCTGAGATAGTAAACATTTTATAATATCAGTAAAACATATCGACTTTTTTTTTTTCACTGAATTATTTATGAATGTATTTTAATCTTTTTTACTTCTTAATATCTAGCCTGCTTTTTCTGTTTTGCAACATGGTTACTGCAAAGCACATTTTCCAGTATTTTTTGGTTGATACAGCAAACCTATTGCTAAGGCTATTACTCTTTTTCTCATACACCTGAACCTTGCCTTGGGAAAAGAAAAAAACAAAAGAGCTCTGTAACACCTTTTTTTTTTTTCCCTGTAATCCCTATTTATATTACAAAAAAAGGAAGAAATTGTGTTAGACAATTCCATATCACTATCCATGAAAAAGCATAGTATGAAAAAAGACTAGAAGGAATAGGATTTGGTGAAGTGGGTCTTTCTCTAAGTTTCATAAAAAATAGATGCTCCACAGAAAGCTAGCACTCTGTAACTCGTAATGGAATCAAAAAGAGGCATCTGAGCACCAATAATAATGTAATCCTAATGTTTCACAAAAATTTTATTTGTCCTGCTCAGGGAAACTATATTTGTTTCAATATAAATAAATGCACAGGGTCTGCAGATGTAAGAACAATGATTACAGAACAGGAAGAATACAGGGCGCTTTTTAGAGCTAAAGTTAACAGCAGATAATGGAAAAGTGCTGACATTCATTGTGGTTCAAGTATTTGGCAGCTTATAGTGAAATAAGATTTCAGGAGAAACTGCTGAAACGTCATTCTCTTTTGTCTACAACCAGGTGAGTTAGCTTCTTAATAAAAATATAAAATTAACAGAAAGTCAAGTTTTTTGTTTTAGTAAGAAAAGGAACCTTGGAAGCATTTAAACCAACAATTTCTTACAATTCAAGATTACCTCTAGATTTAAGCTACTTAGCACCTTCAGTATTATTCTCCAAGTAGCATGGCATAAGTCAAATATCTCCATTGCCTGATTAGATTCACCATTTTGAATGGCCAGTTGTACCCTCAAGAGCCTGCTTGGTTAGAACCAGACTGTTTGACAATACCATTTCAGTTTAGAAAATTAAATTCACAGGTCTTTCTTAGTTCTGCATTACAATTAAGTCTTAAGGACGGTCTCTTACATACTGAGTGACCAAGTCCCCAAACAGTAAATTTATGTTAGGGGATCAATCAGAACCCAGGACAAATCATGTAATGTCCTT